>MU260386.1:135000-155000 GCA_020310875.1 Ceratopteris richardii
CAAAAGAAATCGAGTACATGTGACATGTGCTCTAGTGGTTGGCATTTTAGTATTTAGATGACCCGCAACCAAAACATCATTTGATAAAACGAAACACTCTCGGACACAAAGGAGATGAGCAGAATGAACCATGAACCATGTACAAAAGAGATATATATTCCGTAAATGAAGCATGTACAAAAGTGTGGCAAACCACTACCATATATGAGCCAAGTACAAAATGTGGCAAAGCACTGCCATATAGGAACCAAATACAAAATTATGGCACACCACTACCATATATGAGCTAAATACAAAATTGTGGCACACCACTGCCATACACATGCCGAGAGGGATCAAAACATCTATATCTTCAGTCCTGCAACAAAACACATTTGGGAAATGAGACAAATTGACATGATATTTTTAAACAATAGCTAAAAACACCAAACCAAGTTTATAAGCTCACAAGATTGTAGATGCTCCCATGAAATGATTGCACTGCATCCCTCCAATAGTGCAACCAATCCGTGATGATATCCATAAGCCTCCTCAGTTCGTGTCGGAGGAAGACCCACTACTAGCTCCTGCAACAAATATGCAAAACATTAGATGATCATACATGACATGCTTAACACAAACAAATTCAATAAACAAAATGATACTTACAAGCTCGTGATGTATAGTGACATATCTACCCCTACCCAAATGTGATGGTCTGATCGTATCTAGATGTGTGGTTGCTGCATCTCACTGCTAGCGATATTGTTCAAGAGTCTACTGCTACTCATCATGAATCATATCCCACTCCTCAATGTGTAACCATACAGGCTTTCGTAAGCCTGCTCTAAAAGCATCATGAGCCTCAGATCATCGATGTGATATCACCTCACGTGTCGTGTGTAGAATCCACTCTAAGCTAACAATAGGATGCCTAGGTCTTGGCTGGTACTCTTGATAGATCCTCTCTGTGATATAATTTCTATGACCTTTATCTTGTTAACACCATTTCAACATGATGGAGTGTCCAAATTGTATGGAGCAAAGCTCTCGCATGCACTGATGCATGGCCTTTTTTATCACATCCATCACTGGAGCTCCATCACGTATACAAAATTATAGATCTATACTGATTTAAGAGCACCTCCATATCAGTTATAGATCAAAATTTACACAAATGTTACCTTAATTTATAAAGTCTTCCACTATCACTTCTCTGAGTGAAATGTTTTCTTCTTCAAGAAGTCTGCTTTAAAGATTGACTTCATTACCTGCACATATCTTCATATTTCTTCAATCTAATGATACACATACCTCCATGCTACCTTTGCACAATCATATCAACCATTAGTCCTTCAAAAGACTTATAAAAACTTTGATTTGATCATTAAGATCAAAAGTATGTCAAAAACTGTCTTCTTGAACAAGTGACTTTGACATAGTCAACTTCTAAGGTTGATTTCTCACAGCACAAGTTCCATTTTGCTAAATTCTTTTAGCCATAGCTTCCTTACCTTCTAACTTAGATTTTGCATGCTTACTTATCAAAAACGTTACATTGTGCACTAAGATCCAAGCAAAACATTGACACAAAAAAATGTGCAACTCTGAGAGGTCTACCTACAAACTTTACATATACATGTTCCTATTGATCATACTCATAGCATGAAAGGAATTAAACCATGAAACTTTGAACATAGCTTCATTAGCTTCTAGATTAGATGTGTAAAAAAGATTTCTTGATCCACATGATCAGACTGAGAGAAATCAGAGAAAGACTCGACGCTAACTTCTGAAGATGACTCTCTACACATCTATCTCTTAGACACTTGTCATCTAATGACTCTCTCTCATATTTCTTTACATTATTGACTTATATACATATGATTCTAGACTCATCCCGCATCTATTACATATTCCTTATCATCCTAAGGATCATCTGTATCCATTTTACAAGAATTCTCAACTAATAATGTACATAGCTCAGTAATCATAGGTATTGAAGGAAACAGAATAGGAGGATGGTTGAGATGAAGAAGCTGTCAAGAGTTGACGAGAAGAGGGTGGAGAATAGTTAGGTGAAGAAGAGGAAGAATCCGGTGCGTCAGGGACAATAGGTAAAACACGTTCAATGGGCTTATTCGAAGGTATGGGTGGAGAAGTGGGTTGTAGATTGTTAGCCACCAACAATTTTTCATTAAGTTGCTACGAAGTCACTTGAGGTTGGGCAACTGCAGAATCTACTGCCGCAATCAATTGTGCCAAAACTTCTACAACAATAACCTATGTATCTTCTTGCACATCTTGTTGGGACTGCTACTGAGATTCTTCCTTAGAAGATCTGTCTTCAGAATCGGTAGTAACACTTTGATCTCGTTGTTGGTTTGGAGAAGACTGAGTGGACGAATCATGGTGAATCGAGGTGGCAGTGTCGTGGAAAATCTCTTCTTCATTTTTGTCTGCGTTATTTCCAACGGCAGACCCTTGCACTTGACTGTCAGAAGAACTTATCTGTATGCGTTTTCGGTGGAGGAGCTCGAAGATTTCTTCATCATCTTCTTCGTCGTCTTCAAGTATTTGAGCAGATTCCTCATGATATAAGATTGGAGCTCTTGGAGGTGGTTGCGCTGCTTGGAGGGCCGGAAACAAAAAGGTAATGATATGCGGTAAACGTGAACACGGAAGTTCTCTCTTATTTACATGTTTAATAACCGTAACACATTCACGGTGAATGCGTCGGAAATAGTAAGAAGCAAAATTGACAGGCTTGTGAGAAGCCATGTGAAGCATAGAGTAAAATGGGCGTGAAATTCCTGTTGATATATTTAGGTAGTGATGTGTGTGAACACTCTAGGACTGCCGGGGCACTTTTTTCCCTCTTTAGGAGGTTTTTTTCCCCCGGCTTGTATATACGCCTATTGCCCTAATGGGCTACTTATCTTTGTACATTCTCTAGTAATACATTCAGTATCGTGTGTTTGTGCTCCAAGCTTCTTCTTCTTCCTTGTGCTGTTCGCGTGCTTCTGCAGACGTCTATCTCCAACAATTGGTATCAGAGCAGGTCGTCGCTTCTTCTAGGCTGTCGTCGACACTCCTCCGTTTGTAGTCTCAGATTCACATGGAATTTGGTGAGCATACTCAAGGTGTTTTCGAGATCAAAAAAGCTTCGCTTTGTGGTGCCAAAATCGTGATCTGAGCTCGTTTCGGCCTCCGAACGCACTATCGCAGCGCTTGTGCAGGCTATTCCGTCCTTTTGTGCCAAAGGTATATACCAGTTTCTGTTCGCCAGTTTAAGAGTCTTGAAGTCTGTTACAAGTCTAGCAAAACTCGTCTGGGCAGTTCCATTTAACTTTTTGAGATACAGTCAATTTTCTGCATCAAGGTATTTTAGTCACCGGCCATGGCTGAAAGCAGTGATGTATTCCGTATGTTGGCTGTTGAGGATAAGTTGGATGGTACCAACTACCCATTATGGGCTTATATGATGCGACATGTACTGGTTGCAAAAGGACTATGGAACATTGTGCAGGGTGTTGAAAGACGTCCTGTTACACCTGCAACTACAGGTACTACAAATACAGGTGCTGGAGGTGCTGGAGCTGATGAAGATGGTGTCGAAGATGATATTCCACAGATTCCTGTTCGTGCTGCTGTTTCTGTTGCACCTACTACAGAGCAGATTCGTTGGGATGGCAGAGATGCCCAGGCACATGCATTGATAGCTTTGTTTGTCAAACGTGCCATTATTCCTCACATTCGCTCTTGCAGAACAGTAAAGGATGCTTGGGATACACTTACCACTTTGTACCAGGCTAGGAATGAGGCTCGTGTTGCTTACCTCCGAAAACAGTTGGAGAGTGAGCACATGAATGAAGGTGATTCTATGGACAGTTTTCTTACAAAGATCAAAGACCTGAAGGAACAATTGATTTCTGCTGATGAGGTTATACCAGATAGCTCACTTGTGCAGACCGTTATGAATGGTCTTCCTGATTCATATCAGAGTTTTGCCTCTACTCTTCGGTTGATGATGAAAGGCAATCTGAATGCCTTGTCATTTGAGGAATTAGTCTCTGTTCTGTTGCAGGAAGATCAGTCCAGGCAGAATAGGTCCATTATGCGTGTTGTAGATCAAGCTTTCCTGGCTAGTCAGAAGGGCAAAGGAAAATGGAGCTCTCCTACTAGTAAGCAGAAATCTGCAAATGCTGCACAATCGAAGAACCAGGATAAAGATGAGAAGAAATCAGAAAAGCAAAAATTGTTCTGCAAGTACTGTAAAGGAAATGATCATATTATAAAGAACTGTCCAAAACTGGCTGCTAAAGAGGCAAAGAAGAAAGAGGCTCGAATGGTTTTTGCAAAGGCCTCTACACCAAAAACAGAGTCTGCAAATCTTGTGCAGGAAGAAGAATGCGCGTTTACTACTGTCTACAGTTTTGACCCATCTTCTCATGATCAGTGCATGTCTGCAGTAGACTTAGATGTTTGGTACTTTGACAGTGGGGCAACCAAACATATTACCTCGCAGCGCAGTTTCTTCTCTTCACTCGAGCCTGCCCCTACAGGGAATACTGTCACATGCGCCAATAACTCCTCATATCCTGTTATGGGAGTTGATAAGATCATTCTGACTACTGCTGATGGTAGTTCTTTCACTTTGTCAGATGCTTTATTTGTGCCAGGGATCAAAAAGAACATGTTATCAGTTTTTGCATTAGCCAAGATTGGCTTGGTTGTGAAATTCGTCGATGACAGGTGTACAGTCCATGATCTCTCAAATGGTGATGTGATTATTGCTTCTGGCATCTTATGTCGTGGGCTATATAAGCTCATAGACTATGAAAGATTTGTGAATGATTCGGCATGTGCAGTTCATGATTCTCAGGCTATGTCAGATGCAAAGCTTTGGCATGCACGCTTTGGTCATCTGAATTTTGCTAGTTTGTTATGCCTGCAAAAATCTGAAATGGTGTCGTCTTTGCCCAAACTTGAGGCACCTGGAAAACATGTTTGTGAAGGCTGTATTTTGGGCAAAATGCAGCGTTCTTCCTTTCCAAAAGATGGTTCAGTTCGGGCTACGCAGAAATTGCAGCTTGTACATAGTGATGTCTGTGGTCCTATGCAGACACCCTCTTTTGGAAATTACCTTTACTTCGTGACTTTCATTGATGATTTTTCCAGGCATGCATGGGTATATCCACTCAAAGCAAAGTCCGAAGTGTTCATGTGCTTCGAAAAGTTTTTGGTTTTGGCTGAAAATCTGTCAGCATGTAAAATGGGCACCCTCCGTTCTGATCGAGGGGGGAATATATGTCTTCAGATTTTAATGCATTTCTGGCTGAATGTGGGATAAAACACCAATGTACAGTGTCGTATACACCTCAACAAAATGGAGTTGCTGAACGAAAGAACAGGTCACTCATGGAAATGGCGAGGTGCATGGTCAAAAGTCAGGCTTTACCACATAGTTTCTGGCTTGAGGCTGTCATGTGTGCAGCATATGTACTGAACAGGTGTCCCACTAAAGCATTATAGTCTATCACTCCATATGAGGCTTGGCATGACTGCAAGCCATCTGTTGCTCATCTGCGTGTTTTTGGTTGTTTGGCATATGCATTAGTGCCTGAACAACATCGTAGAAAATTGGATGATAAGGCAGTAAAATGTATTTTTGTTGGGTACAGTTCTGAAAGTAAAGGCTATCATCTGTATCATCCACAGACTAAACGCATTCTGGTTAGCCGTGATGTTGTCTTTGTGGAAGATACTATTCATCCATTGCTTTCATGTACTAAGGAGACATCTTTTAGCTCCAAAGACATGTATGATACTTTGATGCCTCTTTTTACAGGTGGACAGGCTAGTGCTGGTCCTAATGAGGCAACTTCTCAGCCTTTGCAGGTTTCATATGATGATGCAGATCATTCCATTTCTGATGCAGGTTTACATGATGCACTTGTTGATGAGAGAGCTGATATTGAGCAGGCAAAAACTATGCCAAAATGGCTGGTGCAGACTTTGCGTGATAGCAAATTAGATGCACCTTTGTCATATCGTACTCGTTCAGGCTCTCATAGTGCCTCCTTTGCATCAGATTGCTATGCTATGGCTGCATCTAGTCTTTGTGATGAGATGAAGCACAAAATTCAGAAAATTGGATGGCTGCTATGCAATCTGAATATGATGCTATAATGAAGAATGGTACATGGTCTTTATGTGACTTGCCTCCTAGGAAAAAGGCCATTGGCACTAAGTGGGTATACAAGCTGAAGCGTAAACCTGATGGTACAGTTGACAGGTATAAGGCTAGGCTTGTTGCAAAGGGTTATGCACAGGAAAGAGGCATTGATTTTGATGAGACCTTTGCACCTATATGCCGTATGACTACTGTTCGGAGCATTTGTGCACTTGCAGCCCATCATGGTTGGAATGTACATTAGTTGGACATTAAAACATCATTTCTGAATGGTGACTTGCATGAAGAAGTGTATGTTTTTCAGCCCCGTGGCTTTGTGCAGAAAGGGCATGAAAACCAGGTTTGCAGGTTAAAGAAGGCATTATATGGTTTAAAGCAAGCACCACATGCTTGGTATGAGAAGATACATGCCTATCTGATTGCACATGGTTTTGAGAACAGTCCAACTGAAAGCACCTTATATGTTAAACGTGCTAATGATGTGCTTCTGATCATTGTTGTCTATGTTGATGACATGCTGCTCACTGGTCCTATTGAGACACATATTGCTGATTTTAAGGCTGATTTGCATGCCTCATTTGAGATGTCTGATTTGGGGCATTTGCATCACTATTTGGGCATTCAGTTTATGCACGTTGATGGGGGAATGGCTTTGTGTCAAACGAAATATATTGACACATTATTGCAGCGTTTTGGCCTTGAAGACTGTAAGCCTATTGCCACTCCTATGGAGACAGGTTTACGATTGAGTCTTCATGATGCTGGAGATGCATTTGATGTTGTTCTCTATCAGCAGGCTGTAGGATGCTTGATTTACTTATGCATTACTCGGCCAGATATTCAGTTTGCTGTCTCACAGATGAGCATGTTTATGCATTGCCCAGGAGTCACGCATTGGAAAGCGGTTAAGCGCATCTTTCGCTACTTGAGTGGTACTCGGCTACTTGGGTTGTTTTATCCCAAGGGGGGATCACTACCGCCAGATTTGCATGCTTTTTCTGACTCAGATTGGGCTGGTTGCTATGACACTCATGTGTCCACCAGTGGTTTTTGCTTCATGCTTGGTAGCTCATGTATATCTTGGTTGAGCAAGAAGCAGCCTACTGTGGCCACTTCCAGTTGTGAGGCTGAGTATAGGGCAGCTTTCACAGCGACTATTGAGTGTGTGTGGCTCAGACGCCTTATGGCTGATTTGGGTGTTGGCCAGTCTTCTGCCACCACCATCTTCACTGAGAGTCAGAGCGCATTGGCAGTTGCGAGGAACCCTGTGTTCCATGCTCGCACTAAGCACATTGAGGTGCATTATCACTATGTCAGGGAGAGGTTCTCTGCTGGGGAGATCAGCTTGGCATATGTGCCCACGCAGGAGAACATTGCACACCTTTTCATGAAGGCTCTGCCTAGGGAGAAGTTTGAAGCTTTCCGCAAAGCTTTGGGCTTACTTCCTTTTGTGGAGTGATTTCCACATAGCTTGGCACTTCCTTATACATGAGTGCCAGCTCCTTGTTCACCGCATCACTCCCAGGGGGGATTTGTTCATATATTTAGGTAGTGATGTGTGTGAACACTCTAGGACTGCCGAGGCACTTTTTTCCCTCTTTAGGAGGTCTTTTTCCCCTGGCTTGTATATACGCCTATTGCCCTAATGGACTACTGATCTTTGTACATTCTCTAGGAATACATTCAGTATTGTGTGTTTGTGCTTCAAGCTTCTTCTTCTTCCTTGTGCTGTTCGCGTGCTTCTCCAGACGTCTATCTCCAACAATTCCATAAGTGCGTTTCTGTAGATTCAAGATGGCCACTAAGAATTGAAGAGCGGTCCGTTCAGGATCAGGGCAACAGAGTATGGCATACTCATTCGATGAGTGCCTTGGGAACAATTCAATCATAGTCTCAATCGGAAGGTTAGGATCATTTTCTCGTCCTTCCGGAGAGAGTCGGAAAGTGGCAGCAAATGACTGTAGGGTGATTACGATACGAGATGGTAAACACGTAATAGGCCAACTCTGCTCTGTAGCAGGTGTGCCGGCAATAGCAGCGATAATTTGCGTGTAATACGGATGGCACTCCACTGAATGCCAAGGCAATTCAACGAAGTTGGACAAACCTCGGATACGCAAGAATTCACTTACGTCCTGAGGGAGTCCGTCACGGAAGGTAGCAAAGTTTGCTAAAGCTTCCATGATGCGCACGCGAAGTAGCACGAATACACAGTGATTACAGAAAACACAAAGCACACAGAACACGCAGACACAATAGCGATTAACAGCGGAAAGAAGAAGATTAAGTAGATACTTGGTAACGGGAGGCAATCAAAAATGCTAATCATCATGCGATGTTGAGATGATAACCTTCATAACTACGGTGTGCATGCATGAGCAGAATCAATAACAAAAGGCGGTGATGATTTATGGTTATGTGTCAAAACGAGGAGTTTATGGTTATGTAGCAAAACGAGGAGTTTATGGTTTTATTATTCAACTAACACGTAAAAAGAAAGTAAATAACATGCGGAAAAACGAAGAACACGTTAGTGAGAATCAGGTGGTTGATGATATGGCCGCAACTTTGAACCATTGATCACTTTAGGAAGAGGAATTCTGGTCAAGGTAGTCAACCGAAAAGTAGCTGGGCCCACTTGTTCACTAATTCGGTAAGGACCAAACCACTGTAACTTGAATTTTCTAGCAGAACGGTTTGATTTTGCATTATAAAACAGCACAAGTTGCCCTACTGTAAAAACTGGAGTTTTGAGATACCGATCATGAGTACGAACTTGCCGCAACTGTACTTCTTGAAGCGTTAGAAAACTTTCCCAGTGATGCTTATCTAGTTCTCTGAGTGTGTCCAACCGAAATGGCAAAGAATCTTCGGGTATCAACTTTTGAGTTATGGCTACGCATAAACTAGGCACTACAACTTCCATTCGAGCGATTGCTTCCAATCCATAAGCAAGCTTGAAAGGAGTCAGTCCGGTTGCAACTTTGTAGGTAGTCCAGTATGCCCATAATACTGCAGGTAGTAACTAATCCCATCTTTTTGGTGATTCCGCAATCAATTTTCGAAGCATACTCAGCAAGGTCTTGTTGGTACTTTCAACTAAGCCATTAGCACCAGGATAATGCGTTGAACAGAATTTATGCAAAATTTGAAAAGTATGCGATAATACTCGAATTAAACTGTTAGCAAAGTGTGTTCCTTGATCTGTTACAAGTTCCAAAGGTAATCCATATCGTGGGAATACGTTATTCATCAGACATTTTGCTACCGAAATAGTTGTAGTGGATCGTAAAGCCCAAGATTCTGCCCATCTGGTAGCATAATCTGTACATGTCAGAATGTAGCGATTGTTGCTAAGGATTGCTGGAGGCGTAATTGGTCCAATAAAATCAAGACCCCATTTCTGAAAAGGTTCCAAAGGTAATACAAGTTGTAGAGGGAAGAAATGGCATTGTAATGGCTGGCCTGATCGCTGACAATTGTCACAATGCTGCACAAACTGAGATACATCTTTGTACATAGTAGGCCACCAGAGCCCACTTTGTAGAATTTTTCGATGCGTTAAATCTCCTACAAAATGTCCACCAGAAGGTATTGAATGTGCCAGAGCGATAACCGAGTTTACTTCATGTGGAGGAATACAACGAAGCAAGATCCCAGTGTGATCCTTATAATACAACTGTCCAACAATCAACCGGAATCTACGACTGTAAACTACAATTTTCCGACGCATAGCAAGAGAAGTTTGAGGAGGAAGACATCCATCAGTAAGAAAGGTTAATAACTGATCATAGTAGGTAGGTGTCACAGGAGGTTCTGTAGATTCATCACTAGTCGGTTCAGTAATGTAAATTGCTGGTGTGGTGTCATCAACACCGATCGGAGCTTCACCGAAATCCAACCGAGAGAGAAAATCTGCTAATGCATGTGTAGTGTCGGGTCGATGAATCACTTCGTAATCAAACTCTTGTAACAATAAAACCCAACACGCCAAACGACCACCTAAATGCTGTTGCCTAACAAGATATACCAGCGCAGCATGATCTACATGAAAGATGAATTTTCAGCCTAGCAAATAATGCCGGAATTTCTTTACAGAATACACCGAACCGAGACATTCTCTTTCAGCTACTGAATAATTCTTTTCAGCAGGAGCAAGCCGTCGACTTGCATAATAGACAGGCCGAAACCACTTATCAATTTGTTGCATTAAAACACTTCCAATGGCTATATCTGATGCGTCTACAAAAACATGAAATGGGCGTTCCCAATCAAGAGGTTGTAGAATTGGAACCTGCGTTAATAATCCTTTTAGACGATCAAATGCAGTTTGACATTCCAGAGTCCAATCAAACTTTCGAGGAGTACTAGTTATTAGCCGATTTAGGGGTATTGACAAATGGGCAAGCCACCGTAAATGTCGACCATGCCACCTGACTTGACCCATGAAGCGCATCACTTCTTTCGGCGTAGTAGGCACAGGTGCTTCTAACACGGCGGCAACTTTGTCTGGGTTAACTTGTATGCCCTATGCCGATACAATATGGCCAAGGAGCTTACCACAAGCAACCGCAAAGACAGATTTGGTGGGGTTCAGGCAGAGTCGGTATTCATGACATTTCTCAAAGCAACACCGTAAATGATACAGGTGTGCTACCATCTTACCGAATAAAGAGAAGTCATCTAGATATACTTGCATAAAAGAAGTGAGATAGGGTGAGAAGATTTCCTGCATACACCACTGAAAGGTGCTAGGAGCATTTCTTAACCCAAACCACATGATTGTACAAGCAAAAACACCCTAGTTGGTGATGAAAGTTGTTTTCGGTATGTCTTGTTCAGCCATTCTGACCTGGTTATAACCACTGTAACCGTCCAAAAATGAGTACATCTCATGTCCGGCCACTCTGTCAAGCATTGTGTCAAGAAAAGGAAGAGGAAACGGATCAGGCACCGTGGGCGCATTCAGTTTCTAGTAATCCACACAGATTCGGAGCTGCTTATTTTTTTTAGGAACAATAATAATCAGAGATATCCATTCAGCGTGTTCTATTGGTATGATGAATCTGACCCTTAGTAACCTATCAAGCTCTGCCTTGACCTGTGCTGCTTAGTTAGGATTCATCCGGTAGCTGGGTTGTTTAATTGGTTTTGTTTCTGGTTTAAGCACGACCCGATGTTGATAGATGCGAGGGTCCAGACCTTTCATATCACGATAATCCCATGCAAAAACATTAGAGAACTCACAAAGAAGCTGAATCAAATCTGCTTGAAACGCCTCAGACAATCCTTCCTTTATCTTGATAGGTCGTGGATTTACTTCATCTCCCAAATTACAGGTGATTAACTGATCTTCGGGGACATACAATTGACGACGTTTCCCTGGATCGTCAGCTCACTGTAAAACTTATTGTAGAGCGGCTTCATCCATAGCAACAGTATCTTCTGTCTCCACTTCTTTGGTCATAGGCACCACCGTACAGGCTGCCGGATTCCAGTTGTCTACAACAAATTGCAGATCTACAGTACCTAAGGAAATCAGATCTTCATTGTTCTTCAGAAACGCTTCTTCTTCATCATCAGATAAGCCATCCAACATGTGGACCGGCTCTGCTACATATGGTCTGGCATGAAGTTCGCAAGGTTGAATGGCATCCAATTTGACAATATATTTATGATGATTATCCTTAAAAGTCAATTCCTATGCGGACCAATCCTGTATGACTTTAGCCTGTTTTAACCAGGGTCGTTCGAAAAGAAGATTATAGTCAAGACTAGACTCGGGTAGTTCTAAGACTACAAAAGTCATCTTAAACGTTGTACCCTGCAAAGTTATCAGGACGAAAAATTGAACAGGATTGATTTGCGTCCATCCCAACTTCTTGCAAAGCGCTGTAGTGGCGATGTTTACACCAGACCCACCATCAATTAGTACTTGAGTAATCTTGTGATTTTTGTACCATACTGTAATTAAGGGGACCGAATGATCCACCGTAGAATCAGCTTCCGGTTGTACCGTTGTCGTCGCTGGAATGCAGGAAGACCCAGGATTGAGCTGTTGCTGGAATTGCTGCCGAACTCCCGGCACTAGTGCAAGTAACTGTCCAAGAGGGAGAGTAATGGACGCCTTAGATAAAATTTCCCATGCCTGATCTGCTTGAATTGTACTTTTCACCGATTCTGAAGATGATGCGCCTGTTACTGGGGTAGAATCTTGTTCCTGCGATCCTTCCTTTGGCAGCGGAACTTGTGTCACCGGAATTGGATCTGGGAACACTGTAGGCTCTTTGGTGGTCCATTGGCTAGCTTTGTTATACATTCTCTGCTGTTCATGGATGCCCGGTTCAAACACCTCAGCTGCTGGTTGCAACTCCTTACGGGATCTTGTCTGGACCACTGCGGCTTGTGTTTCTATTGGTGAGATATAAACCATATTGGTCATCGGGTTCTGACGCTCTTTCTTCCTTTGATCATATTTGGCTGCATCTTTACAGAATCTGCGGATGTGACCCAACTCACCGCAAAAATGACAGTGAGGGGATGACAAAGAATTACCTTCCTGCGATGTACCTGTCTGCCAGTGATTTGCACTGAAGTTGGCATTCCTCTGTCCTCGATAATTTCTGTATCCTTGCTGTTGGTTGTTTCTCATCTGAGGTGGTACATAGTGGGTGGCCAGCTGCCCTGGTTCTTGTATAATGGCATTTACAGTTGCTGGTCCCTGCACTTTGGCGTTATACGCACAACTTTCGGTGGAATGTCCGGTGGTATTGCAGATAGCGCAATACATCTGATTAAGGGTACATGTGGCACTGGTATGCCCTAGATTCTTGTAGTTGGTGCAGTACATCTGTCTAGCTGGATCCTTTGCAACATTTTTACTAGCTTTCAACCACTCTAGGTCTTCAGTAAAGCCTCCAACCTTATGCTCGAGCTGCAAGGCCACTGCAATAACCGCATCTAGTGTCATAGCTCCCACACAATGGATGATCATAATCTGTCTGAGCTGCGGAGTCAAACCATTAATAAACCAATGAGTGATGACATCATCCGACAGGTTGGCATGGGCCGGCGGTAGTTGTCTCAAATGAGTTCTAAACAGGGTGGCATATTCCTGCACAGTCTGGTGCAGCTTCTGTTTATTGTTCTGCAAGTAATTGAAAATTTTGGCAGGGTTCTTCTTCAATCGAAACCTCTGTAAAAACGCATCCCTTACCGCTTCATAGGTAACAAAATGATTGAAATCATACTCTCTGAGCCACCTTGCTGCTTCATTAACTAATGTTGACTGGAATACGATGGCCTTGTATGCCGGATCGGGTGGATGGTTTAGCACTGCATAACTTATTTCAAAAGTGCGTACATGGGCATCAAGATCGTCACCTAGAAAGCCACCGAACTTGGTGTAAGTTACTCCTGTTGGAACCGACCGGAGTGGAAGTGGCCACTGTTGTTGTTGTTGCTGTTGTTGCTGTTGTTGCTGTTGTTGCTGTTGTTGTTGTTGTCCACTCATGGCGCTAATAGTGGTACTGTTACTATCCCCTGAGTTCTGTGGTGGTGTTTCTTGTTCTTTAGAATCTGTATGGTCAGACTACTCACCTTCCTACTTGAAAATAGCGTCCAGCCTTTTATGGATTTCTAATTCGAATAGCCTATCCTCTTCTGTGGTATCAAACGTAGGCAAGCTTACCCCGAACAGTGGGGTCCGGAATGAAGATTCACCAGGAAATATCACACTGTCACCGGAAACTTGTAAATTCTCTGCAACTAGGACCGAACTGCCACCGGAATTAGTGGAACTTTCCCCAACCCAGGGTATTCTTTCACCTTCAATGACCTCTCTGGGCAAGACACCTCTATCCTCAGACGGGTTCAAATCCTGACCAGACGGTGTCAGATCAACTACACACTACGTCCTTGTAGACTCCGAAGTTACTGTATCTTCTGCAGACTATGCTGAAATTACACTGGAATCTACCGGAATTGCAGTATTGTCCACCGGAATGCTACCGTAATCGCTACTAATGTGCTTCGCTTCTTCGATGACCGGACGTAACCGATCTGTGCTTCTGCCTCTTGAGGGTGTCCTTAACAAATTCGGTACCGCCCAAGGCTGTCGGTCTCGCCTATACTTTGGATACGACTCGCCGGATCGAGTAACCGGCATATATCACCTTTGCAACACTTACGTACTACTCCACCTTACTGTCGATTCACAATCTATGGCCACTTTTTCACAATCAATTTGCAACACTCTGTTGCCACTTTCCTATAATTAATTTGCAACACTCTGGTGCCACTTTCCCACAGACAGCGCCAGTGTTAAACGCGCGTTGCCGTCAGAGATGCATTTAAGCTCTTTTCAGGTTCTTGGGAGTGGTAGGGGTCTGCTAATCAGAGGCCCTAAGACTTGATTTTCCCAATTAACTCATTCACAAAGCAGTACACGAGTGTTCAAAGAACTCTGTTAATACGAATTACTATCACTACTCTGGTTCGTTCTCTCACAGATTCCCGGTTTGTACACAGATTAAGTCTTTCTCAGTACATAACGCAAAAAGTAAACATTACCGTAACCCAGACTTACAACACTTAACTTATTGGAAAAGTGCTAACCACAAGTTAAGGTAATCAAGCAACGACGACGAAAGAAACACAGTACTACTCAGAATTCTCAAAAAAACAACACTACGGAAACTCCACAGAATGTATCGCCCAGACAGACAGTCTGGCGATTCTTCTGGTTGTCACCGAAGCGTCCTTTCATTGATTTATAAGTAATTACAATTCTTCGCAACGACCTTTCGGTTCGTGCGGAATATGAAAAGAAAAGGATTTACAATTGCCAATTCGACGGCTTACATTAGTCTTGGCATGAAAAATATGATTAGTTGCCAAATATAATGAACTCATATTGTCTCCAAAAATAATTGGAGTACTCTAATCAGTTCCAAAGCTCTTCAACAAGCTCTTTAACCATATCACTTCTTTTGCAGCCTCTACCATTCCTTTATACTCAGCTTCTGTGGATGAAAAAGCAACTATATGTTGCTTCTTTGAGCACCAAGACACTAACTTATCTCCAATGTAATAGAGATAACCATGAATAGAACTTCTATCATCTGAATCACCTGCCCAATCTGCATCACTAAACACTTTGATTCTTGTGTCAGAACTAAAACTATAATACAAACCTTCACTCAGAGTTCCCTTGATATATCTGAGTACCCTTTGAGCTGCAATCTAATGAGTCTTCTTTGGACAATGCATAAATTGTGATAACACACCCACTGCATATGATAGGTCTGGTCTTGTCAAGGTTGCATAGATCACACTACCTACCAAACTCTGATATTTGTTCATGTCATTAAATTCTTCACTTCCATATGTGGTCAATTTATGATTTACCTCCAATGGTGTGTCTGAAGACTTGCAATCTTCCATGTTGAACTTGACCAGAAGATTCTTCAAGTATCTCTCTTGTGTAACATATACTCCATGTTGAGTATACACAATCTGCATTCCTAAGAAGTAAGATAAATTTCCCAAATCACTTATCGTAAACTTCTTCTCTATTTGTTTCTTAAGCTCCTTGATTCCTTGAGCGTTTGTACCTGTGACAATAATATCATCAACATAAATACACATGTATATATACCCCTCTTCACTTGCTTTCACTAGCAAGCTACTATCTTCCTTTGAAGCTTGATATCCACATTCATTCAAGAACTTAACAAGCCTATAATTACATGCCCTTGGGGCGTGATTCAAACCATACAAAGCTTTTTTGAGCTTACACACATAATCTGATCCAATTGAATCCATGAAACCCTCTGGTTGCTCCATGTACACTTCATCTGCAATATACCCATTCAAAAATGCATTCTTCACATCTAATTGTG
Source organism: Ceratopteris richardii (assembly GCA_020310875.1). Taxonomy (NCBI): domain Eukaryota; kingdom Viridiplantae; phylum Streptophyta; class Polypodiopsida; order Polypodiales; family Pteridaceae; genus Ceratopteris; species Ceratopteris richardii. The sequence continues at coordinate 151,078 of MU260386.1, forward strand.
ATAACTTCCATCCTTTACAAGCAGCAATAGCAATTAGGGATCTAATTGTAGACATCTTAGAAACTAGACTAAAGGTTTCATCATAATCTACCCCATAAGTTTGGGCATAAACTTTAACCACAAGTCTAGCTTTGTATCTAGACACCTCACCATTTGCAAACCTTTTTGTTTTGTACACCCACTTACACCCAATCACCTTCTGGTTCTTTTGTCTTGGCACCAATTCCCATGTTTCATTCTCAAGTAGAGCATCATACTCTTCTTGCATTGCCTTCTCCCAATTCTGTTTACCTTTAGCTTCTTCATATGTGGTTGGATCTTCTTCTATCTTCACAATATAAGCATAATCTTTTGTTGTTAAGAAAGATGTGTCATAGCTATACCTGATAGGTTCTTTTCTTTCTCTTAAAGATCTTCTGACCTCTGCACTTCTTGAAGTCTGAGCCACATTTGATTCTGGATCAAATCTTGGCCTATCTTCATCATTGCCCTGCAGTTTACTTTTACAATCAACATCATCAATATCTTCTTCATACATTTTTACTTTGTTCTTCCCTTTCCTTTGTACTTCTTCAACATCTGCATAATCATTTGTTAACCTTGTATACCATGTGCTTTGCTCATCAAATGTAACATCTTTTGTAACAAGAAATTGCTTTGTCGATGGACTCCACAATCTGTAACCCATCTGTCTATCATCATAGCCAATAAACACATACTTCTCTGCTTTGGGTTCTATCTTATGTCTTAATTGTGAAGGAACATAAGCATATGCTAAACATCCAAATACCTTACAATGATCAAGAGTAGGTTTCTTACCCCACCATGCTTCATAAGGTGTTCTACCATCCACAGCTTTACATGGTAACCTATTCACAAGGTATGTTCCAGTGTTGATAGCTTTTGCCCATAAGTAGTTTGGACAATTCTTTTCTTTCATCATTGATCTTGCAAACTCTACAAGGTTTCTATTTCTTCTTTCTGCAACTCCATTTTGTTGAGGGTAGTACCTGCAAGTTACTTCTCTTTTTATACCTGCATTCCACAAATAATCATCAAATGCTTTAGAAAAATACTCTCCCCCTCCATCTGATCTCAACCTTTTGATCTTTTGTCCTGTAATCCTTTCTGCATAACCATGATAATGCTTGAATGTCCTGAACAATTTTGATTTTTCCTTGATTACATAAAGTGTAATCCACCTTGTTGCATCATCAATAAACAATACATAATATCTTGATCCATTTATGCTATAGTCCCATGAAGGACCCCACACATCTGTATGAACCAACTCAAGCATGTTTGAGTACCTGTATCTTGACTTATTGTGTGACCCTTTGTGTGCTTTACCTAGTTGAAAAGCTTCACACTTGTACACCATGTGTTGACCTTCAACATTTGGCAATCCAAGCACTACATCATTCTTAGACATTTCCTTTATGGCTCTCTCATTAAAATGACCTAGCCTTTTATGCCATAGGTCTAACTCATACATCCTTTGACCTCCAAAAGTAAACAATGCATGTCCCACATTACCTTGGACCTTGAGAGTAAAAAGCCTTCCTTCCTTTTTACCTGCAATGATGCTTCTATATCCCTAATTTCAATCTTGCACATAAACACCATCATTTGTGAATATGACTTCATATCCCTTCTCCACAATTTGTCCTACACTTACCAAGTTTTTAGGAATAGTAGGAATATAAAGTACCTTGCTTAAGAGTGTGCTTCCACTCTTTGTCTTCAGTGATCCAATGCTTTCCACTTATGTTTGGTGTCATCTCCTGTTTGAACTGTATGTCCATTCACCTTTGCTTCCATATCAATCATCAATGATATGTTGCCACTCAGATGATTGCTACATCTTGAGTCAATATAGAACACCCTTTGATCCTCTCATACTGCTTCATGTGTTGCATTCAAGATAAGAGTCATGTCATACTTCTGATCTGATGCATAATTATAGTAGTTGTTGTTGTAGGAATGAGATTGAAAACTTCTTCCACCTCCTCTAGCATATGATGTCCTACCACCTCTTCCTCTGAAGTTACCTCTTTGATTTCTGCCTCCTCTACCTCTTTGATTGAAGCTCTAATTATGACTTCCACCATTTTGATTGTTATACCAACAATCATTTGCCAAATGATTTGCTCTGCCACAAATCCAACAAGCTTTAGTATTATCTTTGTTCTTACCTCCTCTTCCTTTACCTCTGAAATTCATCTTTCCTTTTGTGAAATTAGCTTGACTTGAGGATCCTTCATCAGTAGTTGCCTCAAAAGTTAGCATGTGTCGTAACAATTGATTAAGATAAGGAGTAAAATGATATAATGACAATTCTATGGACAATATGAAAGGCTTCCATTTCTCATCTCTTCTCAGACATGTAAGTATTTGTCTTACCAACTTATCCTCTTCAATATCTTCATCTACTGCTCCCAAGCTATCTGCAATATCCTTCATCCTTGCCACATAATCAAAAATTGATTGTGAGCCCTTCTTCTTGAAGGTTGTGAACTCAGCCCATAAAGAGGACTTCCTTGACTTGGTTGTATTTTGGAAATGCTCTTCCAAAGCATTCCACACATCTGTTGCACTTTCTAATCCTCTACTATGAGGTAGAAGATAATCATTTATAGCCATGTAAATGATGCTCCTAGCTTGAGCATCCTTCCTCATCAAGCTCTTCAAATCTCCAAGCTCTTCCCTAGTTGAAACACTAGGATCTTTAAACTCAGGCTTTTCTTCTTCTCCTATAATGAATGCCATCAAATCTTTGCTCATGATGTGTGCCTCCATCCTCATGGACCAAGCTGGATAGTTCTCCCTATCTAGCTTATCAATCTGCAACCTTCCTCCCATTTTTGATCTTTTGTGTCTGCAATTACTAAGATTTATGGTGATATAGTTTACCTTTGATATGAAGCTTTAATCCTTCTTTATCCTTTCAGGATAAGTCTTCACTCTTCTACAGGTTTTCTTCAAAACTTTGAACTTTTTCACCTTCAATTTGAAGGGACTTCAATGTCTGCAACAGTCGGGACATCCAATGCTCTTACTTCACTTGTATTGCACCTTCTGCTCTGATACCACTGTTGGAGACCTCTAAATCTCCAAAGGCTTGATCTATACTGATTTAAGATCACCTCTATATCAGTTATAGATCAAACTTTACACAAATGTTACCTTAATTTATCAAGTCTTCCACTATCACTTCTCTAAGTGAAAATTTTTCTTCTTCAAGAAGTGTGCTTCAAAGATTGACTTCATTACCTGCACATATCTTCAAATTTCTTCAATCTAATGATATACATACCTCCATGCTACCTTTTCACAATCATATCAGCTATTAGTCCTTCAAAAGAATCATAAAAACTTTGATGTGATCCTTAAGATCAAAAGTATGTCAGAAACTGTCTTCTTGAACAAGCGACTTTGACATAGTCAACTTCTAAGGTTGATTTCTCACAGCACAAGTCCCGTTTTGCTAAATGCTTTTAGCCATAGCTTCCTCACCTTCTACTTAGATTTTGAATGCTTAAGCATAAAAAACTTTACTGTGCACTAAGATTCAAGCAAAACATTGACACAAAAAAAGTCTACCTGCAGATTTTACATATACATGTTCCTATTGATCATACTCATAGCATGAAAGGAATTAAACCATGAAACTTTGAACATAGCTTCATTAGCTTCTACATTAGATGTGTACAAAAGATTTCCTGATCCACATGATCAGACTGAGAGAAATCAGAGAAAGACTTGATGCTAACTTCTGAAGATGACTGTCTACACATTTATCTCTTAGACACTTGTCATCTAATGACTCTCTCTCATATTTCTTTACATTATTGACTTATATACATATGATTCTAGACTCGTCCCGCATCTATTACATATTCCTTATCATCCTAAGGATCATC
>MU260386.1:160000-162500 GCA_020310875.1 Ceratopteris richardii
AGTATACTCCCAATCACATTCCTTTGCGAGTTCTTCTTCTTCTTCAGAGATATCTTTACCCGCTGGCTTTGCTTGTGAAACCGTTGTATCTAGCCATCTGCTCGTTGGAAAAGGTGGAAGAGGTCAAAGACTTTCTAGAAGAGGCAAAAATCCAGTGGAACGATTCCTTCGAAATTTAGCTCTTTCCTTTGCATTGGTTTCCTTGGCAAGCTCATACCTTTCTAACCACTTCTGCATAGGCTCAGAGTTAACTATGCAAAACTTCATTGCCTTCTCTCTGAAAGCTACATCCATTTTTCTTTGCAATCCTTTACCTTGTGGTTTATTGCCTACGAGACGAACATCTTCATCATCGCTCCATAAGCGAGGCATTTTGGGATCCGACATATGTAGAAACTCAGTTATGAATACAAGAGACTCTTGTACAAGCCATCCCTCTACCATGCTACCCTATGGACGTGCTCTCTATCGAACAAACCCTTTTAATGTCTTCATAAAGTGCTCTAAGAATAACATCCATCGACCATGGATAGTTCCTGTTATTGCAACTTCATCTACCACATGAACCAGTAAATGAAGTTGAATAGTGAGAATACTTGTGGGAAAGTATTTCTCTACCATACAAACAACCTCGATAGCACTGAGTTTTGCACTCTCTATGCTATCTTTATTCATCTCTTTAGAAGAGATCCACCAACTAAAGAACTAATTTTATAAATGGTTCTTCGTACATCCTCCGAAAGATAATCTTTTAGGGCTACAGGGAGCATAAACTGTAAAAACTTGTGTCAATCATGAGACTTGAGCCCTCCAAGATCGTCGTTTCGTGTGAAAGCAGTCTTTAGACACCTCATGCATCCAGTAGGTGTCCGAAACTTTGAAAATGTTTTCTTCACTTGTTGCTCTTCCATCCTGCGAAGCACCCAAGGAGCTCTTGGTAACGATACTATTCCGTTGGCCTTAGTAATTTCCCACAACTCTCGCACACGACCTCGCTCTTCTAAGTCCTCCATGTGCTCACCTGGGGGACCATGCGAATGGTAGCATAGGTTTTCTAGTCGACTCCTATCAAAGGATCCATACTCTCTAACATCTGTAGTACAAATCCGTCATTTCAGATAAATTTGATACTTGCACTAAGTGCAAGGACATGCCATTCTCTCCTCCGGATCCAAAGAAGCCATTTGCTACAATATGGACATTTTAGATCATTTGTTTCTTTTTATTAAACCTAAAAATCATACTCCTAAAGACTTAAACCTGAAATACTAAAACCTAAATACTTAAACACCTAAAAAAACCTAAAACCCTAATCTATATAATTATCCTATTTTATCTATATATTCAGATTTTTTTAATTAATCCTATTTTTATATATTTAATTATATATATTTAATGAAAATAGTTAAAACACTAGTTCTTTTTTTATTTATTTATCTATATAATTATCCTATTATATATATATATATATATATATATATATATATATATATATATATATATATATATATATATATATATATATATATATATATATATATATATATATATATATATATATATATATATATATATATATATATATATATATATTTATTTATTCAAATTTTTCCTTAAACCCTAAAACCCTAAAACCCTAATCCTAAAACCCTAAAACCCAAAAACCCTAATCTTAAAGATCTAGACCTAAAACATGTATATTTGTGTATGCATGTGTATATATATGTGTATATAGATAGGTGTATAAGTATGTGTGTATGTGTATGTGTATATATAATCACTCTATTTAATATGATTAAAATTAAACCTATTTTTATATTTTTTATATATTTAATCATATATATTTCATTTATTTATTTAAAACACTAGTTCTTATCATATTTATTTATCTATATAATTATCCTATTATATATATATATATATATATATATATATATATATTTATTTATTTATTAATTTATATATTCAGATTTTTTTCTTAATTAATCCTATTTTTATATATTTAAGTATATATATTTAATTATATATATTTAATTAAATTATTTAAAACACTAGTTCTTTTTATATTTATTTATCTATATAATTATCCTATTATATATATATATATTTATTTATATATTCAAAGTTTTTCTTTAATTTTTTTTTATATTTTCTCATTATATAAATTTAATTGAGTTATATGTATGCATGAACCCTAAAACCCTAATCTTAAAGATCTAGACCTAAAATATGTATATGTTTGTACGCATGTGTATATACATGTATATATGTATTATATGTGTATGTGTATGTGTGTATATATGTTATGTAGGTGTTAAAACCTTAAAACCCTAATCAAAATGACCTACACCTAAAACATGTATATATGTGTATGCATGTGTATATGTATGTGTATGTGTATATATATGTATATATAGATAGGTGTATAAGTATATGTGTGTATGTGTATGTGTATATATATTCACTCTGATTAAAATGATTAAAATTAAATCTATTTTAT
>MU260386.1:177500-182500 GCA_020310875.1 Ceratopteris richardii
CTCTCATACATGCCCCGACTTTTCTCAAAGTATTTATAGATAATTTGTACAAGATTCTTACTCAAGCAAAGATCTAAGTGAACTATGTACATATGTGTACATTTCTCATATACTCTGAATGTGTCTTTCTTCCAAGCTTCAATAGTTGATCCTTCCTTCATCCTTTAATCTTCCAAGCCTTCAATTGGTGATTGGTCTGCACCAACAGCTCCCCCTCAATCATCAATTGAGGTTTTCTCTATCTTCTTTATACCTGCCATGTCTTTGAACCTTTGTAACTTTGGTCCATCCAAGCCTTTTGTAAGCATATCAGCTATCTGATCTTTTGTTGAAGTATGGATTACTTCAATCTCTTTATCCATCACCTTCTCTCTTAGAAAGTGATATTGAATCTCAATGTGTTTGGTCCTGGCATGAAAAACAGGATTAGCAGCTAAATACAATGAACTCATGTTATCTCCAAATATAATTGGTACCCCATGCACAATGTCAAAACTCTTCATCAATGTTTTGACCCAAATTACTTCCTTTGCAGCTTCAACCATGCCTTTATACTCTGCTTCTGTAGAAGACAAAGCAACTGTATGTTGCTTCTTAGAACACCATGAGATTAACTTATCTCCCACATAACACATGTATCCATAGGTTGATCTTCTATCATCTGGATTACCTGCCCAATCTGCATCACTATAAATTTTGATATTTGTATCTGAGGTAAACCCATAATACAAACCTTCATTTAGTGTACCCTTAATGTACCTCAATACCCTTTGTCCTGCAATCCAATGTTCTTTCTTTGGGCAATGCATAAATTGAGACAAAACTCCTACTGCATATGATAAATCAGGTCTAGTTAGAGTAGCATAGATAAGGCTACCAACCAAACTCTGATATTGTCTCATGTCCTTGAATTCTTCACCTCCATACTTACTCAATTTGTGATTCACCTCCATTGGTGTAGGTGCTACCCTGCAATCATCCATTTTAAACTTGATTAACAAGTTCTTCAAATACCTTTCTTGGGTCACAAATACTCCATGTTGAGTATATGTAATCTCCATGCCCAAGAAGTATGATAAGTCTCCCAAGTCACTTATCTTGAACTCCTTTTCCATTTGCCTCTTGAGCCTTTGTATTCCTTCTTCATCTGTGCCTGTAAGAATTATATCATCAACATATATGCACATGTATATGAAACCATTTTAACTTGCTTTGACAAGCAAGCTACTATCTGCTTTAGACACCTGAAAACCAAGTTCTTTTAGGAACTTCACAAGTCTATAGTTCCATGCCCTTGGGGCCTGCTTCAAGCCATACAAAGCTCTCTTGAGCTTGCACACATGATCTGGATACCTTTTATCTCTGAACCCTTGAGGTTGCTCCATGAATACATCATCTGAAATGTAACCATTCAAAAAAGCATTCTTCACATCAAGTTGACATAGCTTCCAACCTTTACATGCAGCAATAGCAATAAGTGTCCTTATGGTTGTCATCTTTGCCACAGGACTATAGGTCTCATCATAATCAATACCATATGTTTGAGCAAAGCCCTTGACAACAAGTCTAGCTTTGTATCTAGACACACTTCCATCTGCAAACCTTTTTGTCTTGTAGACCCACTTGCATCCAATAATCTTCTGACTATTTGGTTTAGGAACCAAATCCCAAGTTTGATTCTCCAATAGTGCATCATATTCTTCCTGCATAGCACTCTCCCATTTTTCCTTACCTTTTGCCTCTTCATATGTAGAAGGGTCTTCATCTGTATTCACCATATAAGCATAATCTTTTGTGGCTAGAAATGAAGTATCATAACTATACCTTGTAGGTTGCCACCTATTTCTTGATGACCTTCTGAGTTCTCCACTCCTTGAGGTTTCTGGCTCTTCACATTCAGGATCAAATCTTGGTGTCTCTTCCACTTCAACCTGCACTTCATTATTCTCTTGCTCATCAAATATCTGAACTTTTGATTTACCTTTTCTTTGACTCACTTCTTCTTCATCACTTGTATTGATGTTGATTGTACCTGCATACCAAGTGCTTTGTTCATCAAATGTAACATCTTTAGAAACCATAAATTGTTTTGTTGATGGACTCCACAATCTATAGCCCATCTGCTTGTCATCATAGCCAATGAAAACATACTTTTCAGCTTTGGGTTCCAATTTGTGTCTTAATTGTGATGGCACATATGCATATGCCACACACCCAAAAACTCTGCAATGATCCAAGGTAGGTCTTTTACCCCACCAAGCCTCATATGGTGTCATACCCTGCAAGGCTTTACATGGTAGCCTATTGACCAAGTAAGTGGCTGTATTTACAGCCTCAGCCCACAAATAATTAGGGCAATTTTTCTCCTTCATCATGGATCTTGCAAACTCAACAAGAGTTCTATTTCTCCTTTCTGCAACACCATTTTGTTGAGGAGAGTACCTGCAAGTAACTTCCCTTTTTATACCTGCATTCCATAAGTAATCACTGAACTCATTTGAGAAATACTCTCCCCCTCCATCTGACCTTAGTCTTTTCAACTTATGACCTGTAATTCTTTCTGCATATGCATGATAGTGCTTAAATGTATTAAACACTTCTGACTTATCTTTGATCACATAGATAGTGATCCACCTAGTAGCATCATCAACATAAATCACATAATACCTTGATCCATTTATACTGAAATCTTTTGATGGTCCCCACACATCTGTGTGTACCAACTCAAGCTTCTCTGAGTACATAAAACCATGCTTGGAATAGGAATGTTTATGAGCCTTACCTAATTGACATGCCTCACATTTGTATGTCATATGTTGACCTGCAACATTAGGCAATCCAAGCACTGAACCATTGTTAACCATATCTTTAATACCTCTTTCATTGAAATGTCCAAGCCTCTTGTGCCAAAGATCTAACTCAGAGATCTTATGTCCTCCATATGTGAACATAGCATGACCAATATTGCCTTGAATCTTCAATGTAAATAATCTTCCTTCCTTTTTCCCTGAAACAATCTGTTTATACCCTTGGCTAGGGTCTTCCACATATACTCCATCATTAGTGAACCTTACTTCATATCCCTTTTCAACAATTTGTCCTACACTTATCAAATTCTTAGGGATTGTAGGAACATACAAAACCTTACTCAATAATGTGCTTCCATCCTTGGCCTTCACTGATCCAATTGACTTCACATTGTGCTTTGTGTTGTCACCTGTTTGAACAACATGATTAAAAACTTTACTCTCCAAATCAGTCATCAAAGATATGTTACCACTCAGGTGATTGCTACATCCTGAGTCAATGTAGAAGACTCTTTGATCTTCATTCTGCCTTTCACAAGTTGCATTCATTATCAATGTTGAATCTTCCTTTTGATCTGAAGCATAATTGTAGTAGGTGTTGTTGTATTGTTGACTTTGGAATCCTCTACCTGCATTTCTTCCAAAGTAATTCCTTCCACCTCTACCTCTGTAATTACCTCTTTGATTTCTGCCACCTCTTCCTCTTGAATTATAATTTTGATTGTATCCACCATTATTCTGATTATTATGCCAACAATCATTAGCTAAGTGATTTGTCTTACCACAAATCCAGCAAGCTTTGCCTCCATCTTTGTTGTTCCTGCCTCTTCCTCTACCTTTGCCACCTCCTCTTCCTCTTAGGAAGTTGGCTTGAGTAGTTGTTCCTTCATCTTCACCTGCTTGTTGTTTTCCTTTGCTATTCTTCTTCTTGTCCTTTGAGTACATTGCATGACCTATACTCTTGTCACCATCTCCTTTAACATCCTGCTCAAATGTTAGCATATGACCTAACAATTGATTTAAATCAGGAGTGAAATGGTCAAGTGATAACTCTGTAGACAAAATAAATGGCTTCCATTTGTCATCACCTCTCAACCCTGTAAGGATTTGCCTTACCAATTTATCTTCCTCAATGTCTTCATCAACAGCTCCTAAAGCATCTGCAATATCTTTCATCCTTGTCACATAGTCTGAAATAGATTGAGAGGCCTTCTTCTTGAAGGTAGTAAACTCCGCCCATAAGGATGCCTTCCTTGACTTTGTAGTGTTTTGGAAATGCTCCTCCAAAGCATTCCATATGTCAGTTGCACTTTCAAGACCTCTAATATGAGGTAACAAGTAATCATTGACTCCCATATAGATAATGCTCCTAGCTTGAGCATCTTTCTTCATCCAATTTTTCAGATCTGCTAACTCTTCCCTAGTTGGAACACTAGGATCTCTGAACTCTGGCTTCTCTTCTTCTCCTGTGATGTAACCAATTAAATCTTTGCTCATAAGATGAGCTTCCATCCTCATTGACCATGCAGGATAGTTTTCCCTATCCAATTTCTCTATCTGTAGAGCATCTCCCATCTTGTATCCACCTGTGTATTGAAATCTTCAAGCTTTACAAACAATGTATGTACCTTTACTTCGAATTAGACTCCTTTTGCCTTTCTTGATGTCGAGTAGACTTCTCCTCAGGCTTTTGACTCCAAGCTTTCACTTCTTAGTTCTTCAAGTGTTGAATTTCTTGAACCTGCAGCAGTCGGGATCCTCCTTTCCTTGATTTGATGTCTCCTGCTCTGATACCACTGATGGAGAGTGTTAATCTCCAAAAGAACAACCTACTCTTGTGATTAGAGCACCTCTATACCAAGAGTAAGTCAAAACTTCCACTAATTTAGAGGATCAATCTCCAACTTATCAAAATTGAGAAAATCTGTGAAGAAGATAAAACACAGAAAAGTCTGCTACACTATTTCTTCACATTGACCTATCAAACGTGTAAAGTTTTTGATGAAACTTTGTACGAATCATCTCCTAGAGATTGCGCATCTCCTCCAAGTTAAAGTTCTCAAAAAGGTTTAATATAACTTGAGAAATCAACTTCACAAGTTACCTATGTCCAAATCTGTACTTCTGAGAAGTCGATTTGACACCCCTAACTTCTTAGCTTTGGTTCTCACAATGTCAAACCCGTTTTACAAA
>MU260386.1:190000-197500 GCA_020310875.1 Ceratopteris richardii
AGATAGATAGATAGATAGATAGATAGATAGATAGATAGATAGAAAGACAGACAGATAGAGAGATAGACAGATAGATAGATAGATAGATAGATAGATAGATAGATAGATAGATAGATAGATAGATAGATAGATAGATAGATAGATAGATAGATAGATAGACAGATAGACAGATAGACAGATAGACAGATAGACAGATAGACAGATAGACAGATAGACAGATAGATAGATAGATAGATAGATAGATAGATAGATAGATAGATAGATAGATAGATAGATAGATAGATAGATAGATAGATAGATAGATAGATAGATAGATAGATAGATCAGCGAGTCGTAACAAACGAGAACTATGTCGTAAAAAGAGAACACTCTCGTCAAAAATCAAGCAAATGGCAGCTTATGTTTGAGATTCCTTTATACCAGTATACATATATTACAAAATTGAGGTGAAAACATGTGATTTTTGACATTTTTTGTCATTTTCTCATAAAAAAAGAGCTTAAAATGTAGTCAAAATTTCACTATATAAGGCATTGACATGTCCCAAAATGTATATGATAAGACATTGACATGTCCAAAATCTATATGATAGGACATTGACATGTCTAAAATCTATATAAAGAATGTAGAACTGAATAGTTCTTATACAAAAATAACATTTTAGACATATTTTTAATGGGTGGATATCTGATTGTTAGTCAAAATTGCTACAAAACATGGTTTCATTAACCAAACTACTTCGAGGCATTCACAAAAGCACTAAAAATGTCTGAGAGCTTCAATGCATCTCACAACTTTGTCGATCTATGTCTACACCCTCATCATCTGATGCACTTGATTCAGTCTCATACTGTTGAGAGCTCTCTTCTTCTTTTTCTATATCCACAAGAGCTCTGTCTTCATCCACGTACATACCAAATTCTGTAGGATCATGCACAACTCTTCTTGTTTGCCTATGATTTCCTGTACCACATACATCTGGAAGCTTTTGTTTTATCATGTTGATGGTTGCTTTCCTCAAGTGACCTATTTTTGTCAAGGAAAAATCATAAACAAGAATATCTACATCATCCATTTTAAGAGTGGATGTGCTTTGAATATTCTTTTTCTTTTTTGAACCTGTTCGTTTAGTATCACACACCATTTCTAAGTTATATTTACCTGTGAATGCATTACTACTTTTAGTGTAATACCAATGCACCATCAAAGCCTCTATTCTTCTCTGATCAATATCTTTAGTTATCTCTAAAACCTTTGCAATCCAAAATGGTCTGGTAGCCTCATCACCATCAGCAAGAACTGCAATAAGTGTTCCAACATTTATCTCTATTAAATTTCCTTGCCATCTTGCTTCTGCCTGTTTTGTCATCCTTGGGCCTACATAAATATTTCTTTCTGGTGGATGTATAAAACTTTGAAGTGCATCTGCATTACATGCTTGAGCCACATTCACGGATCTTTGTGTACAAAAATCCCATGTGAATGGAACATCAACTGGCCACTGACCTACAATTGTATACTGTATAATCTCTTCTTGATGATTGAAAAAGTCCTCACACCAAGATACATCTTGATCTCCAGCATATTTTTTTGCACGCTCAATATGTCTCTTCTTTTCAATGAGTGCATGCATCTAGCTTTTACTTTGATCAACCACATTTCCACATCTTTCTGTATTGTTTTTATCTTCATATGGTGATTGTTCTGCACCATACACTGTTACAGTAGACAAATTAGGCACCTGCAATAAGAATCTGCATCCCTCTTTAGGCTCCCACCCAAGAGAAGATGAATACTGCTTTGCAAATAAAAGGGTTATTTCATCAACCCTCCTCATCAAGAATACATGGTTGAAACTAATATTGTGCAATGGAGCCAAAACCTTAGCACTATTATCAAGGACCATTGAGCAAAAGTGCTTAAAGTCATAAATCTGTGTGAGGTGTTGAACTTCTGGTTTTGGAGTATATGCTTCTGAAATCAGCTCAAATAAAATCGGAAGAGTAAAAGCATTGTTACGTGCCAACTTCTTAAAGAAAGTACTGAACATTTGATCAATGTGATCATGAGTGTGGCCAACCAGAAGGAAATTTACCTTAACCTTCTGAAATACCTGTATTTCAATAAGCATGCTTAAATATCCAAAGACTGTAGAATTTTTATTCTCTCTTGCAGTATTATCTAGTTGCAAATATAGAGTTGGTGGCAAAAGACCCTTCCATGATTGCAAAACACGATGAATAAGAGTAACTGTAAGGTTTGGATCATTATGCACATTCGGATATGTGAAGAAAACCTTGGACATTACAGTTCCATTGTATACCAAAGCACCAACCAAATGCATTTGCACAAGGACTTCATCTCCAATGTCCTTAGGGATGCGATAAAAATGTGGTAAACAAGTTTTTTTTTTATCCATACCATCGATCAACAAACACATATAACGCTCCGGATTTCTGGGTGCTTTACTTCGATGATGAATTGCTTTCTTTCTCTCTAAAGATTGACTCTCACGATGGTTGTTAAGAAGGTTTTTAAAATTATTCTTTTCCTGTGGTGTTGTAGCTCCTTTTGCCATGTTTTTCAAAGTGGCGCAAACTGAACATTCACCCATTCTAACTTTACGAGGAATAGAAACATTGTTAAACTCTTCCTTCCATAATCGAGTAAAGTGACGATACAACACATACTTCTCATTTCTATTTTCCATGTCTTCTCTATATATTTGAAATACCTCTCGACGAGTAAAGTTATCTGACAAGTGCAACCTTCCAGTTGTAGGCATAACCTCACAATGCAAGCTAAAATAGTTCATCATCCAATTCATTGCATGACGTCCAACAGATCCTTTCGTCCCAACATGGAACGTATCCAAAATGAGATCCCCATTCAAAAGCCCTTGTTGAACCCTATGTATTCTAAAATTTCCCACACCCATTGCAATTTTAAATGCAGCCCTACAACATCGCATCCCTTGACTAAAGAAATATTCAAAACCAACATGTGTTACTGACATGTTATCCTCAATCATTTGCATGCGAGAAACAAGGTATATATCCTGCCTTTCACTATCTAAATGGAGGAATTTTTCTCTTAGGTGCTTTAGTTTCTTCATTCCTAAATTGTACAAACATTTCAAACCACAACAATGCTTCACAATATCCAATGCAATCTGTCTATCTGAAGTAAGAAATTTAAATCTTTTTTGACTTACTTCACGAGGCCTTCTTTTAAATTGTAGATTGAGCTTGCTTTGCTTTTTCGTTGCTCCACATGCACTTGAGTCAGAAGGGAGATCAATGGTTGGATCAGATGGGAGATCAAGAGGTGCATTTGGTTGAGCAGCATTGCACTGTGAATTGGATAACTTAAATGAATCAACAGAAAACATGGAACCATCAGCACGTCCTAAATCATAGGGATCATCACTTCTGTGGAAAGGATCAACTGAGAACAATGAATCCAAAACTGTATCAATATGAGCAAGAGAAGTTGATGCCCAAGCATCCACTAAAAAGATTGAGCTCATCTTCACTGAGTTCACAGAAGACTGAAGATGAATGACCTTTTTAAATAAGTAGAAATCCGAGATCAAGTGAAGATGTCACATCAAATGTCACATCAAGAAGATATGAAATCAAAAGTTTATTAAAGTACATTAAATAACATTAAACATCAAATTACATCAAATAACTTAATTACTCAAATATACACTAATAAGGGAACCAAAGATTTGATTCACTTTTGAAATGAGAAACACAATTGATTTCTAACTAGATATGAGTCATTGAGTCTTAGCATTGTGAGTGAATCAAAATATATCCAAATTGAGTTCCAACTGGATTATATATTAAAATTGTTTGTAGTAGTGCCATTGAAGACTATACAAGAAGAAATTTTACCTTTGGTACTAAATAAGATTTCAAGGATTAGGTTTCATTGTAGTCTTGGCTAGATCTCAAAGAGGTAGATGAAAGTATATTAAAAAAGAATTATGTGTAAAAGAGGTACTTGGAATGTTTATTCATACATTGATTTTCCATTTCAGCAATGTGTTACAAGATAAATGTGAATATGAACTAAAGTGAGGAGGATAACACTATAAAGATGTCATTAATCTCCCATATTCAACACAACTTAGACTTGAAGTGTAATTTCCATGCAAATGTACATAAATAGTTGCAAGGTTCTTTACTTGAATGTTTATTCATACATTGATTTTCCATTTTAACAATGTGTTACAAGATAAATGTGAATATGAACTAAAGTGAAGAGGATAACACTATAAAGATGTCATTAATCTCCCATATTCAACACAACTTAGACTTGATTTTCTCCCAAGCAAGAGATTCTAAGAAAAAATTTCTACATGAGATTAGACATCCTCATGTACATACCATACTCTTGCCATTGAAGTGTAATTTCCATGCAAATGTATATAAATAGTTGCAATGTTCTATGAATATTTCATTAAAGTGGCTCTGAAACAGCCTATTTGTGTGAGTGGTATTCCCTGGTTAGATTGGTTGACAGATATAGTTAGCATTTGGACTCATTCAGTTAGATCCAGTTAGTCTCTGGTTCAAGTTACCCAATTGCCTATAAATAGCAGAGGAGGAGATCATTCTCATTTTCAAAATCCACGAGCAACAGAGAGCAACAGAGCACAGACAGCTATGGAGCACACAGCTTAGCATACAAGCAAGGCAACTATGATGGAGAAGAAGAATGTTGGCAAGAGTACCAAGAGGTAGACAAAATCATACCAGAAAAAAAGATTCCTAAAAGATTCCCTTTGTATGTTTGTGTAAAGAGTCTGCTTTCTAGGTTTTTATTTTTCTTAGCTCTAAAAATACAAATCCAATGAGGGTACAGCTCGATGCCTGGCATCGACTTTAAGGTGTAAGTCGATGCCAGGCATCGACTTGCACGTGCAAGTCGATGCCAGGCATCGACTTGAGGCCTCAGGTCGATGCCTGTATCGACTTGCACCTGAAAGTCGATGCCAGGCATCGACTTTGTGTGCAAGTCGATGCCGGGCATCGACTTGCAGGTGCAAATCGATGCCAGGCATTGACTTGCACTTGCAAGTCGATGCCTGGCATCGACTTGCAGCCTCAAGTTGATGCAAGGCATTGACTTGCCTGGCATCGAAGTGTGCCTTAAAGTCGATGCCAGGCATCGACTTTAGGGTGCAAAGTCGATGCCAGGCATCGACTTTTGGGTGGAAGTCGATGCTAGGCATCGACTTTTAGGTTCAAGTCGATGCCAGGCATCGACTTTTAAGTGCAAGTCGATGCCCGGCATCGACTTGCACACAAAGTCGATGCCTGGCATCGACTTGCACTTAAAAGTCGATGCCTGGCATCGACTTGAACCTAAAAGTCGATGCCTGGCATCGACTTGGGCCTTTGAAAACCACATTTACGTATGAGCTGATTATTCCAAGCGCCTTCAGGGATGCGGAGTCCAAGAGTGAGAGGCCCTTCAAGAAACTGAGAGTCACCATGGGCTCTGGTGATCAGCAACGTGACAAAGGCATTGGTCACCAAGCGAAACCAAAGAAACTTATTGTATCCTTATCCTCTGAGAAGGCCAGCAACCCGCTAGGAATATCCTCAGGTGGACAGAGTAGCATCAAAATTCCTGAGGATGATACAACTATGAAGGATAGGTCGAGGGACGCTGAGGTCTTAAGGACAGATCGTCCACTACGGGACATGACAAATCTGGAGTGGTGCCTTCAGTATGTTGAAGAGAAGAATGCAGTCCTTCTTGTGTTCGCAGGGGCATATGGGAGAGGAAAGATCACGACAACACAAGGTTTTCAGTATGGCCTTGTGTACAAACTGGATTATGAAGATGAGGATTCTGACAACCTCCTTTTCTTGGTAGAGACATCGAAAGGTTTGAGAAATGTTATATGCAAGATGGATTTCTTGTGCCCAGAGTGTTGTGTTCCAGATCGTCTAGCTGAGATATGCAGGGACTCAGTCAATCTTATCAAGGACTTGATGCCATGGATCCAGGGCAACATCATGCCAGCACAACAGAAGATGACAACCCTTGTAAAGGCAAGGGGTAAGCAGAGCGTGCAGAAAAAGCTTCAAAAGAAAAAGAAGAGAATTTCAGAAGAGGAGTCTTCTGACTCAAGCTCTAGCTCTGAGGATATAATTGTTGCACCTGGTGGAGAGCTTGCCTCGGGTGTTCTTGGTACTGAGCAGAACAAGATGAGGGAGGACATAGCTAAAAGAAAAGTTGTGAAGAAGGGGCAGTTGTTCCACCTGCCAATCAATATCATCCACAGGCCACCAATAGATCCAGTCACAGGGAGGAGGCCCCTTGAGATCAGCGAGCCACACAATTTGCATGTGTAGAATCTTAAGAAGAAAATGAAAATAAATCCTCATGCTATTGTTGTGCCATTCCTTGTCATGGTGGATCTGAATGAGTGCAGCTCTGTGGACGAGTTCAATGAGGGTTTATTTGAGGAGTATACTTATTATGTGATTGGAGGTTCACACTCTGCAGAGGCCCGTAGACAGCTAGTGAAGGAGCACCCTACCACATTTTTCTTTAGGTATGCAGAGTGTAAGATATATGCTGGTCTTACAACTGAGGAAGCCAAGCTTCTTGCTTGGGATCACAACAATGACAATGACTACAGGCAAAAAATGTCCTCCATAGAGAGAATTCGGTTCTTCCACCATGAATATGAAGATTGTCTTGTTAAGGAAGCTGGAAGAATACATCCCAATCTACGAAAGCAATGCCTTATTGAGGTTGGAATTGCACTGGATGAGAATAGAAAGTCTGATGCCTTGAGGAAATATGATCCATGGTTTCAACTGGCATTCAGATCAGGTGAGATCTGGGATCTACAGGATAAAATTTTCACAATGTGGGAGAACAAGGAGGTCAAGGGCCAGAAGCAACGAAAGTCGAGGCCAGACCCACAGGTTGATCTGAAGGGAAAGGGAAGGAAAGCTGACCTCTCAATTGAAGAGGCTCCTGAGGACATGAAGCTGACACCATGGAGGGCCCTTCAAGGAATCAAGGATGATACATTGATCATATCAACTTTGTCAAGGGTAATCTCCAAGGAATTAAGCCTGGAGGAGATGGTGACTGAGCTCAATAAGTATGTATGTTATTCTCAGATCCTTTTTCCCTCCTCCCATGTTTCTGGTCTAACCTAGTCTCTTTTTAATTTCTGTGACTGTAGTCATAAAGTTTACATGAAGATTCAGGAGGTCATGATGAAGAGGTTGGGTTGCTTTTCTTGGACAGAGGTCCAAGCAGACTATCCAACCACATCATCCTACAAAGCTTTATCAGAATATTTCATCCTTTTCCGTGATTGGGTAGGTTCTCTTTCTGAGGTTGTGTCTGGTTTGCCATTAGGTTAGATGCCTTGATTCACCAAACCAATTTAATGCCAGGCTTTTAGTACGAATTCGATGCCTGGCATCGACTTACGGCTAAAGTCGATGCCTGGCA
>MU260386.1:205000-210000 GCA_020310875.1 Ceratopteris richardii
ACTTTACAAATATAATACACTTGTGAATTTGTCCCTTCACATAGGCATGTGGTTTTCTTCTAAAGCCTTGAACTTCAAATATATGTCCAATTAGTGATTGTTTCTCCAACAGCTCCCCCTCAATCACTAATTAACATTCTTTGTTTCTTCACATCATCTTCTTTTCTTTTACTCCTGCCATGCTTTTGAATCTGCTGGTCTTCACACCATCCAAGCTCTTTGTCATTATGTCTACTAACTGATCTTTAGTAGAAATATACTCCACTTCAATCTCCTTCTCCATTACCTTTTCTATGAGAAAATGATACTGTATCTCTATGTGCTTTGTCCTTGAATGAAAAACTGGATTTGCTGCAAGATAAAGTGAACTCATATTATCTCCATGTATTGTAGGTATACCTTGATCAATGCCCAAGCTTTTGAACAATGTCTGCATCCATATGACATCCTTGGCTGCTTCCACAAGTCCTTTGTACTCAGCTTCAGTTGATGATAATGCTACTGTATGTTGTTTCTTTGAACACCAACTTACAAGCTTATCACCAATGTATATCATGTAGCCATGAGTTGATCTTTTGTCATCCTGGTTACCTGCCCAGTCTCAGTCACTGTAGGCTCTCAACTTCAAATCTGATGTAAAAGGATAATATAATCCTTCCTTAATAGTTCCTTAGATATATCTGAGAGCTCTTTGACCTGCAATCCAATGTGGGTCCTTCGGACAATGCATGAATTGTGATAAAACTCCCTCTGCATAACTAAGATCAGGTCTTGTTAGTGTAGCATAAATCAAACTACCCACAAGAGATTGATACTTCCTCATATCTTTGTATTCTGCACCATCATATTTACTGAGCTTGTGATTAACTTCAAGTGGAGTTGAAGCTTCTCTGCAATTTTCCATATCAAACTTCTTCAATAGATTCAGAAGATACCTTTCTTGTGATACATATATGCCATGATGTATAAGTGACTTCCATTCCAAGAAAGTATGATAACTTTCCTAGATCACTGATCTTGAATTCTTTTTCAAGTAATCTCTTTACCTCCTTAATTCCTTCATCTGAAGTACCTATGATTATAATGTCATCTACATAAATACAAATGTAGATTGTACCTTTCTCTGTTCTTTTGATGAGTAGACTTGTATCTGCTTTTGAACTTTGATATCCAAGTTCATTCAGATACTTCACCAGTCTATAGTTCCATGCTCTTGGAGCTTGCTTCAATCCATAGAGTGCTCTTCTCAACCTGCAAACAAAATTTGGATACCTGGAATCTATAAATCCTTGAGGTTGTTCCATGTATACCTCATCTGATATGTATCCATTCAAGAATGCATTCTTTATATCCAATTGACTTAGGGTCCATCCTTTTGAAGCTGCAGTAGCAATGATTGTCCTTATAGTTGACATCTTAGCTACAGGACTGAACGTCTCATCATAATCTATGCCATAGGTTTGCGCATAGCCTTTCACCACCAGTCTAGCTTTGTATCTGGCTATACTTCCATCTACAAGCTTCTTCACTTTATAAACCCATTTATTTCCAATTACTTTCTTACCATTTGGTTTAGGAACAAGTTCCCATGTCTTGTTCTCTTCCAGTGCATTGAATTCTTCCTTCATGGCTTCTTCCCATTGCTTCTTACCTTTAGCTTCATCATAGATCTGGGGTTCTTCATCATCTTTGACCATATATGCATAGTTCTTCTGAGTTATGTAAGAACTATCATAAGAATACCTTTCTGGTTGTCTTCTAGTCCTGCTTGACCTTCTTGGTTCACATTCTTCATAAGTTTCTAGATACACTTCTTCATCAAATATAGGAGCTTCTTCATTCCTTCTTATTAATCCACTTCTGGATGTACTTGCTTGCATATAGTCTTCATCTCTATTCACCTGCACAATTGATTTTCCTTTCTCACATCTTCTTACCTCTTCTTCAAATTCTTCAGTTTTATGACTTTGATCTGCATACCAACTTTTTTGTTCATCAAATGTAACATCTCTAGAAACAATAAATTGTTTTGTTAGAGGATTCTACAATCTGTAACCCATCTGCTTTTCATCATAACCAATGAACACATATTTTTATGCCTTTGGTTCAAGTTTATGTCTTAGTTGTGATGGCACATTAGCATATGCAATTGATCCAAACACTCTACAATGATCTAGTGTTGGTTTCTTACCCCACCAAGCTTCATATGGAGTCATTCCATTTAGAGCTGCACATGGTAATCTATTCACAAGATATGTGGATGTATTTACAGCCTCAGCCCAAAGATAATTTGGACAATTCTTCTCCTTCAGCATAGCTCTAGCAAACTCAACCAAAGTCCTGTTTCGTCTTTCTGCTACACCATTTTGTTGTGGTGTATACTTGCAAGTTATTTCCCTCTTAATACCTGCATTCCAAAGATAATCATTGAACTCTTGGGAGAAGTATTCTCCCCCTCCATCAGACCTCAGTCTTTTAAGCTTTTGACCTGTGACTCTCTCTGCATATGCATGAAAGTGCTTGAAGGCTCCAAACACTTCTGATCTTTCCTTCAAAACATATAATGTTATCCATCTTGTAGCATCATCAATGAAAAGAACATAATACCTTGAGACACTAATAGATCCTTCTTTTGTTGGTCCCCATACATCTGTATGAATGAGCTCTAGTAATCCATCATGTTTGAATCCTTTCTTCTGAAATGGTAACCTGTGTGCTTTTCCCATTTGACATGCTTCACATTTATAAACCATATGTTGACTCTGCACATTTGGTAATCCTAGTACAGACTGATTAGCAACCATAGCTTTAATTCCTCTTTCATTGAAATGGCCTAATCTCTTATGCCAGAGATCAAGTTCTGTAATCACTCCTTCACCATGTGTGAGCAAAGCTTGACCAATGTTCCCTTGCACTCTTAAAGTAAAGAGTCTACCTTCTTTCTTACCAGAGACAATCTAATTATATCCATTCTCTGGATCTTCAACAAATACTCCTTCATTTGTAAACCTGACTTGAAAACCTTTTTCAACTATCTGTCCCACACTAATCAAGTTTTTAGGTATTGTGGGAACATACAAAACATTGGTTAGCAAATCTACTCCACTCTTGCATTTCACCTTTCCAATTGAATGTACACTATGTCTTGTATTATCACCTGTTTGAACACTATGACTAGAAATGCCTTTTTCCAATTCTGACATCAATTCTATGTTTCCTGACAAATGATTAGAACATCCAGAGTCAATGTAAAATACCTTTAGATCTTCTTTATCTGATGTGCTGATTGAATTCATCATCAATGATGTATGACTTTCATTCTGTGTGTCATTTGCATAGTTGTAGTAGGTGGTGTTGTAGGATTGATTCTGTCCCCAACTTCTTCCTACACCTCTACCATAGCCTCCTCTTGGATTTTGTCTACCTCTTTGAAAATTACTTTGATATCTTCCACCTCGACCTCTACTATTGTTATTTTGATTCTGATTTGATCCTTGTTGGTTGTGCCAACAGTCATGAGCCAAATGATTACTCAATCCATAGATCCAGCAAGCCTTCTTGTTGTTATTCTGATTACCTCTTCCTCTTCCAAAGCCTCTTGCTCTTCCTTTGCCTGTGCCTTTACCTCTTGCATAATAAACTTGAGAAGTTGAATCTTCTTCATCCTTTGCTTTACCTTTATCTCCTTTCTTCTTGTTCTTCATGTACATTGCAGAACTTTATCCTTTATCTCCATCTCCCTTCAAGTCTTGCTCATATGTGAGCATCAAACCAAGTAATTGATTCAAATCTGGAACATAATGATTTAATGAAAGTTCTATTGATAAGACAAAAGGTTTCCACCTTTCATCCCCTCTCAATCCTGCAAGTAGTTGAGCAATCAATCTGTGATCTTCAACATCTTCATCTATGGATCCAAGACTATCTACTAGATCCTTCATCTTAGTGACATAATCACTAATACTTTGACTTGGCTTCTTCTTGAATGTTGTAAACTTTGACCATAGACTTGCTTTCCTTGCTTTGGTAGTACTTTGGAAATGATATTCCAATGCATTCCATATATCTTCAGATGATTCCAATCCTCTGATGTGTGGTAGCAAATGATCAGAGATTGTATTATAGATGTAGGCTTTTGCACTTGCATCCTTCTTCTGCCAATGCTTTAAAGCATCAAGTTCTTCTTTCTTTGGTCGGCTTTCATCTTCAAATACTGGTTTCTCTTCTTCACCTGTTACATATACCATGAGATCCTTACTCATAAGTAAGGCTTCCATTCTCATTACCCATGCGGGGTAATTATCTCTGTCCAGTTTGTCAATGGAGATATGATCTGCCATACTCCTTTCCTTCTGCTGCAACCTGTGAGCTTAAAGGATAAAGGATAAAGGATAATACCTTTTGAAGTTCTTTGTGTATGAGGATACTTTGAAAATAATCTTTTGATGCCTTGTGTCTTCAAATGCTTCACCTTTGAAACTTTAATGAAAAACTTTCCAAAACTTCTCGTACCTTTGCCGCCTTCTGCTCTTTAGGACCTTTCTGCTCTGATACCACTTGTTGATGTGTAAAACACCACAAGAAATGAATTAATGTGACACTAGAACACCTCTATTGTCACCATTAACTCATTGCCACTCCAAACTTTGAGAAATGATAGCAGAAACCAAGAACTTTGCTTCTTCAGATTTTTCTAGTCACTAAAATGACATACCTTCAGTATTTTGCTAATTTCTCTTAGCTCAAATTTTATTTCTCCAAGATCTTTTATAGGCTGACACTAGAAGACTAGAGCTTTCAAAGAAGCTATTGTATGCATGAAAGGAATCTGTAGAACTCAAGTTATGGCCTTCACAAGATGCCTATGTATAACTACCAAAATTGGAAATTCTTCCTGTTTTAGTAAATTTCGCTGTCTAAAAATAAAAATTCGATGCCTAGCATCGACTTGCAACCAAAAGTCGATGCCAAGCATCGACTTTGAGCTTTTTCAGCCACTT
>MU260387.1:0-142500 GCA_020310875.1 Ceratopteris richardii
AGATGGATACATTCACAGGATGAATGATATGTACACATATGTACATTAGTGAAGACATAGATCACTTAGAGTTTTGAATAGTCATAAACATGTACATATTTGCCTATAAATATTTTGGAAAAATGTCGGGGCATAGAGAGGAGACAATAGAAGATCATGAGAATAGTGTATTGAGAAGTTGTAATTGTGAGTAGACACATGAGAAGTGAGTTGAAGTTTCTCTCTCACTCAGTTGTAAACTTCTGAGAAATAGAAGGAAAAATTGCACCCGATGTTTCTGTGTTTTCTCTGTGTGTGGTAGATCTTTTGTGAATTCCTTTTGGAGATATCTAAGTCCATAGTTAATCAATCTATGGCTAGAGTTTGAGAGTCTAATTGTGATCAGGCTAAGAGAATTGTGTGTAGGAACATTTACATGTGAGAAAGTACTCACTGGTTCCTGAAACAGGCGCAAATTTCGATCTTAATGATTTGATCATTTCTCACTCCATAGTTTAAAGTTTTGTGCAAGTAAGCACTTAATCTTTAAGTTGGAAGGTAAGCTACTCGTGGCTAAAAGCATTTGCTTAAACGGGTTTTATACTGAGAGAATTAAAGTTAAGAAGTTAGGGGTGTCCAAATCGACTTCTCAGAAGTGCAGATTTAGACATAGCTGACTTGGTAAGTAGATTTCTCAAGATCTACTGAACCTTTTTGAAGTAATTTGACTTGGAGAAGGTGCGCAATCTTTAGGCGACACCTTGTGCAAAGTTTCATAAAAAACTTTACACATTTACTCAGTCAATGAGCAAGATCTATGCAGCAGACTTTCTGAGGAAATTCCTTCTTCACAGTTTAGTCAAGAAATTGGTATTTAGTCATTGATCTTTTAAATTGGTGAAGATTTTGACTTACTCTTGATATAGAGGTGTTCTAAATTCAAGAGTAGGTTGTTCTTTTGGAGATTAACACTCTCCATCAGTGGTATCAGAGCAGGAAACATCAAAATCAAGGAAAGGAGGATCCCGACTGCTGCAGATTCAAGAAATTCAACAACTGAAGAACTAAAAGGTGAAAGCTTGAAGGCAAAGCTTGAGGAGAAGACCATACGACATCAAGAAAGACAAAAGGACTCTAATTTGAAGTAAAGGTATATATATTATTCATAAAGCTTGAAGATTTCAATACACAGGTGGACACAAGATGGGAGATTCTCTACAGATAGAGAAATTGGATAGGGAAAACTATCCTGCATGGTCAATGAGGATGGAAGCTCATCTTATGAGCAAAGATTTAATAGCTTACATCGCAGGAGAAGAAGAGAAGCCACAGTTAAGAGATCTAGTGTTTCCAACAGGGAAGAGTTAGCAGATTTGAAAAATTGGATGAAGAAAGATGCTCAAGCTAGGAGCATTATCTATATGGCTGTCAATGATTACTTGTTACCTCTATTCGAGGTCTGAAAGTGCAACTGATATTTGAATGCTTTGGAGGAGCATTTCCAGAATACTACTAAGTCTAGGAAGGCATCCTTGTGGGCAGAATTTACTACATTCAAGAAGAAGGCCTCTCAATCCATTTCAGATTATGTAACCAGAATGAAGGACATTGCAGATGCATTAGGAGCTGTTGATGAAGACATTGAGGAGGATAAATTGGTAAGGTAAATCCTCACAAGTTTGAGAGGTGATGACAAATGGAAGCCATTCATTTTGTCTACTGAATTGTCACTTGATCATTTTACTGCTGACTTAATCAGGTTCTAAGACATATGTTAACCTTTGAGCAGGATGTTAAAGGTGAAGGTGACAAGAGTACAGTTCATGCAATGTACTCAAAGGATAAGAAGAAAAATAGCAAAGGGAAGCAACAAGCAAATGAAGATGAAGGCACAACTAGTCAAGCCAACTTCCTAAGAGGAAGAGGAGGTGGCAAAGGTAGAGGAAGAGGTAGTAATAACAAAGATGGAGTCAAAGCTTGCTGGATTTGTGGTAAGAGAAATCACTTAGCTAATGATTGTTGGCATAATACTCAGAGTAATGGTGGATATAATCAAAACTTTAATTCAAGAGGAAGAGGTGGTAGAAATCAAAGAGGGTAACTTCAGAGGAAGAGGTAGTAGGGGTTACTTTGGAAGAAATGCAGGTAGAGGATTCCAAAGTCAACAATACAATAATACCTACTACAATTATGCTTCAGATCAGAAGGAGGATTCAACATTGATAATGAATGCAACTTGTGAAAGGCAAAGTGAAGACCAAACAGTCTTCTACATTGACTCAGTGTGTAGCAATCACCTGAGCGATAACATAGCATTGATGACTGATTTGGAAATAAGTTATCATCATGTTGTTCAAACAGTGACAATACAAAGCATAATGTGAAGTTAATTGGATCATGAAGGCCAAGGATGGATGGAAAGTACTTCAATGAAAGAGGTATCAAAGATATGATTAACAATGGTTCAGTGCTTGGATTGCCTAATGTTGTAGGTCAACATATGACATACAGATGTGAGGCATGTCATTAGGTAAGCCTCATAAGCAATCTTACTCCAAGCATGGTTTTATGTATTCAGAGAAGCTTGAGTTGGTACATACAGATGTGTGGGGACCATCAAGGATTTCACTATTAATGGTTCAAGGTACTATGTTGATTTATGTTGGTGATTGCTACCAAATGGATCACTATCTATGTGATCAAAGATAAGTCAGAGGTATTCAATACATTCAAACATTATCATGTGTATGCAAGAAAGAATTACAGGTCCATAAGATGAAGAGATTAAGGTCAGATGGAGGGGGCTTTAATGATTCAGTGATTACTTGTGCATGCGGTAAAAGGGAAAGTTACTTGCAGGTACTCTCCTCAACAAAATGGTGTAGCAGAGAGGAAGAAATAGAACTCTTGTTGAGTTTGCAAGGTCCATGATGAAGGAGAAAAATTGCCCTAAATTATTTGTGGGCTGAGGCTGTAAATACAGCCACTTATTTGGTCAATAGGTTACCATGTAAAGCTTTGCAGGGAATGACACCATATGAGGCATGGTGGGGTAAGAGACCTACCTAGACCATTGCAAAAGTATTTGGATGTTTGGCCTATGCATATGTGCCATCACAATTAAGCAACAAGTTAGAACCTAAAGCTGAAAAAGTATGTGTTTATTGGTTATGATGATAAGCAGATGGGTATACAGGTTGTGGAATCCATCCACAAAAACATTTCTTGTAGTCAAAAGATGTTACATTTGATGAGCAAGGTACTTGGTATGCAGGTACAATCAATATTAATACAGGTGATGAAGAAGTTGTGAGTCAAAGAAAGGTAATCAAAGGTTCAGATATTTGATGAAGAAGAGAATAATGAAGTGCAGGGTTGAAGTTGAAGAAATGCCAAGATTTGATCCTGAGTGTGAAGAACCAGAAACCTCAAGGAGTGGAGAACTCAGGAAGGTCATCAAGACACAAGTGGCAACCTACAAGGTATAGCTATGATACTTCTTTTTGGCTACCAAGATTATGCTTACATGATTAAAGCAGATGAAGACCCTTCTACATATGAAGAAGCAAAAGGTAAAGGAAAAATTGGGAGAAAGCTATGCAGGAAGAATATGATGCAT
This sequence comes from Ceratopteris richardii, assembly GCA_020310875.1. Lineage (NCBI taxonomy): Eukaryota > Viridiplantae > Streptophyta > Polypodiopsida > Polypodiales > Pteridaceae > Ceratopteris > Ceratopteris richardii. The sequence continues at coordinate 3,599 of MU260387.1, forward strand.
TAATGGAGAATCAAACATGGGATTTGGTTCCTAAACCAAATAGTCAGAAAGATCATTGGATGCAAGTGGGTTATACAAAACAAAGAGATATGCAGATGGAAGTGTGTCTAGATATAAAGCTAGACTTGTTGTCAAAGGGTTTGCTCAACATATGGTGTTGATTATGATGAGACTTATAGTCCTGTGGCAAAGATGACAACTATCAGGACACTCATAGCTATTGCTGCATGTAAAGGTTGGAAATTGTGTCAATTAGATGTGAAGAATGCTTTTTTGAATGGTTACATTTCAGATGAAGTGTTCATGGAGCAACCTCAAGGGTTCAGAGATAAAAGGTATCCAGATCATGTGTGCAAGCTCAAGAGAGCTTTGTATGGCTTGAAGCAGGCCCCAAGGGCATGGAATTATAGACTTGTAAAGTTCTTGAAAGAACTTGGATTTCAAGTGTCTAAAGCAGATAGTAGCTTGCTTATCAAAGCAAGTGATAATGGTTTCATATACATGTGTATATATGTTGATGATATAATCCTTACAGGTACAGATGAGGAAGGAATACAAAGACTAAAGAAGCAAATGGAAAAGGAGTTCAAAATAAGTGACTTGGGAGACTTGTCATACTTCTTGGGCATGGAGATTACATATACTCAACATGGAGTATTTGTGACCCAAGAAAGGTATTTGAAGAACTTGTTAATCAAGTTTAAAATGAATGATTGCAGGGTAGCACCTACACCAATGGAGGTGAATCACAAATTGAGTAAATTTGGAGGTGAAGAATTCAAGGACATGAGACAATATCAGAGTTTGGTTGGTAGTCTTATCTATGCTACATTAACTAGACCTGATTTATCATATGCAGTTGGAGTTTTGTCTCAATTCATGCATTGTCCTAGGAAAGAGCATTTGATTGCAGGTCAAAGAGTGTTGAGGTACATTAAGGGTACACTCAAAGAAGGTTTGTATTATGGGTTTACATCAGATACAAATATCAAGATCTATAGTGATGCAGATTGGGAAGGTAATCCAGATGATAGAAGGTCAACCTATGGATACATGTGTTATGTAGGAGATAAGCTAATCTCCTGGTGCTCAAAGAAGCAACATACAGTTGCTTTGTCATCTACAGAAGCTGAGTACAAAGGCATGGTTGAAGCTGCAAAAGAAGTGATTTGGCTTAAGACTCTCATGAAGAGTTTTGACATTATACAGAGCATACCTATCATTTATGGTGATAACATGAGTTCATTATATTTAGCTACTAATCCTGTTTTTCATGCCAGGACTAAATACATTGAGATACAGTATCACTTTCTAAGAGAGAAGGTGATGGATAAGGAGATTGAAGTCATACATACTTCAACAAAAGATCAGATAGCTGATATGCTTACAAAGAGCTTGGATGGACCAAAGCTACAGAAGTTTAAAGACATGGCAGGTATAAAGAAGATAAGAGAAACCTCAATTGATGATTGAGGGGGAGCTGTTGGTGCAGACCAATCACCAATTGAAGATTTGAAGGACAAAGGATGGAGATGAGATCAAGTTTTGAAGCAAAGAAGATGGATACATTCACAGGATGAATGATATGTACACATATGTACATTAGTGAAGACATAGATCACTTAGAGTTTTGAATAGTCATAAACATGTACATATTTGCCTATAAATATTTTGGAAAAATGTCGGGGCATAGAGAGGAGACAATAGAAGATCATGAGAATAGTGTATTGAGAAGTTGTAAGTGTCATTAGACACATGAGAAGTGAGTTGAAGTTTCTCTCTCACTCAGTTGTAAACTTCTGAGAAATAGAAGGAAAAATTACACCCGATGTTTCTGTGTTTTCTCTGTGTGTGGTAGATCTTTTGTGAATTCCTTTTGGAGATATCTAAGTCCATAGTTAATCAATCTATGGCTAGAGTTTGAGAGTCTAATTGTGATCAGGCTAAGAGAATTGTGTGTAGGAACATTTACATGTGAGAAAGTACTCACTGGTTCCTGAAACAGGTGCAAATTTCGATCCTAATGATTTGATCATTTCTCACTCCATAGTTTAAAGTTTTGTGCAAGTAAGCACTTAATCTTTAAGTTGGAAGGTAAGCTACTCGTGGCTAAAAGCATTTTCTTAAACGGGTTTTATACTGAGAGAATTAAAGTTAAGAAGTTAGGGGTGTCCAAATCGACTTCTCAGAAGTGCAGATTTAGACATAGCTGACTTGGTAAGTAGATTTCTCAAGATCTACTGAACCTTTTTGAAGTAATTTGACTTGGAGAAGGTGCGCAATCTTTAGGCGACACCTTGTGCAAAGTTTCATCAAAAACTTTACACATTTACTCAGTCAATGAGCAAGATCTATGCAGCAGACTTTCTGAGGAAATTCCTACTTCACAGTTTAGTCAAGAAATTGGTATTTAGTCATTGATCTTTTAAATTGGTGAAGATTTTGACTTACTCTTGATATAGAGGTGTTCTAAATTCAAGAGTAGGTTGTTCTTTTGGAGATTAACACTCTCGATCAGCTAGGTTCACATTCTTCCAGAATCGAATCTCCCATGATTGGCTCTATGGAGAAGACTGAAATGTCATAGCCATCCTCGTCGCAGTGGGGTGTCCATTGTTCTTCATTGATGGCTACATCCATTGTTGCTAAAATTTCTGCCCAACCATGAGGTTCAAATTCTTCATGAGGAAAAACTACAGGTGCATAGGCTGGGTCTTGAACTGGTCTATAGGTTTCTTTTGCACCTACCTCTCTGGCTTTTTCCCTCTTCTCTTCTTCCACTGCTACTTTACACATCCACAAGTGAGTGTCTTCATGCATCCATGAGGATCTTGATCCTATGGAATGCACTGACTTCGTATCATCCTTAGCTCTATGGATGGGATTCCATTGAATAGGCGGTACATCTCTATGAGAGTAATCCTTGAGATTGACTTTGGTTGTAACACCTAAGTGTTGCAAATACAAAGAACTGGTTCCCCAATCTTGTACCACTTGCAATTGCCGCATAAATGGTCTTCCCAAAATCATTTCATAGGCTTGGTTCTTGCTAAAGTCACATATGGCAAAAGTATGCTCAAACTCTACACCACATGTAGTGAGAGTTATCCTTTCTAGCAGTCTCAAGGGTCTTTCTATGTGACCATTGGCCATCTGCAATTTCATTCTCGTTGGCCTGAGTGCTGGCTTGCCCCAATGCTTCCATAGGGAAGTGGTAGCAATTGCAACTCCTGCACCTGAGTCCAAAATTGCCTTGGTGGTGTACCCCTGATGGGTAATGGGCAGATATGTGTTTCCTTCTTCTCCTTCGCTCATGTCCCCTATATTGTCCAAGGGTATTTCTGGCACTGTCCTGTGAGATCCTACCTGGGAACGAGGTTTTGATATGTCTGGCACTTGCTTGGCTACATGTTTCTACAATTCAAGCTTAATCTTGAGTAGCTCTTCTAAAGTGAGATTGCACTACACTTTAGTATTCTTCACTACCTCTGTGTTCCTAGGTATGATTGAGTCTTTGTTTCTTATCATGACCGTGGGTGCTCTCATGCAAGTAGACTTAGCTTCCCATGGACCTGTGAAATGGGGTAGTTCTTATAAGGAATTGGACTCGAAGTCTAATCTCTCTTGAGATTGGGCACTCTCCTGCTCTCCATAAATGGAAGGAAGGTCTTGTGGGAATTGATCGTGTGTGTCATCCACAAGTTCAATGGGAGGAGGAACTTCACTCTCTTTAGCCCATTTCTCTTCCTGAATCTCTCTCAAGAATTCTGGTGAGTACCGGTTCATAGAGGAAGAGGTGTCTAGTCGGAGGAGTTAGGCACATAGGCTTCTTGAGGAGGAATGCTTATTCGATCACTTGTCCTCTCCTTAGCCTGGGTGGTGGTTCCTTTCTCAGACTTTTCAATTAACCTCTCCAATCTATCTAATAGACCATCAAAATGCAATGGTGTTCTAGTGGAGCTAGAGCAGTTGAAGAGGCGACTGGCCTCAAACATGGCTTGAGCCAATTCCACCATCTTGGCGCATAACTTGGTTCGTTCAAGCTCTAGGTTAGCTCTAGGGTAACATTTTTCATGGTCCATTACATTTGGCCCTTCCTGGATCCTGGCCTGATATGCTCTAAGCATCATATCTATGTCCTCGGGAGTGGGATCTGCTAAGACTGATCCTACTCGGGGTGGTGGGTGGGTTATGTGTGGTGCATTAGAAGGTTGAGGAATGGAAGGTGATGGGGATGGTAGTGGGGGTGATGTGTGAGAGTGCGTTTGAGATGTGATTTCTATGATTTTGGCTTTGGTCTCTCGCAGACTTTCCTTGAGTTCGCTCATCTTCCTTGCCCATTGCCTTTTCATACGTTCACGGCTATCTCTCCAAGCTCTTGTTCTCTTCTTATTATGGCTCTTGGTCTCGCTAACCTCCGCATTCTTTTTCCTGGCCTAAGTCTTGGTCTTGCTTAAGTGCCTGATCTCTCGTGATGACTTGTATTGGGGCTGTGGAAGTCACACATCCCGTGGAGTCTACCACTAAGCCAATAACATTGATAGGAGAGATTTTTGGCCTATTGGCGGGGTTCTTGGGACACTCTTGTAACAAATGCTCCTTTCCACAATCTGGACAAAAGCCTTGAATTGTCACAGATTGGGTTTGTGTGGGTGCAAGTAGAGGGCAATCACGAATGAGGTGATCCCCCTGACATCGATAGCATGGTCCTCTAGGAAAAGGAGGTCTTATTTGCCTAGGTTTGGGTCTAGAGTTGGGGTTTGCATACATGATATTCGAATATTCTAGCTCCCAATTGGATTCACTCGGCTCTTCATAATAGTATGACTCACTATGCTCCGATGACTGCATGTAGTAAGCCTGTGGGCTCTCGATATATGTAGAGTCAAAACTATGATCAGTTGGGTCACTTTATGAAAGTGAGGGTGTCACTGGCACTAAAGATCTATTTAGATTTTCTTCTGCGGCTGCATACTTCATTGGGATCACATTGGCTGGAGGAGGGGGTTGTTGCACTAGGACTGGTTGAGGTCTTTGCTGCCCTGCATAGGGTGGTTGGTAGGGTTGCTGGGGCCTACCATACTGCTATTGTGGGTACTGATTCGGGTACTTCCCTTGTTGTGGATATGGTTGAGGATAATTTTATCTAACAGCTTGTTTGTTATATGGGCAGTCTTGTGTTGTGTGATTGGTGTATCTCCTTTCTATGGTGCAGTATTGGCTATTAGGATTCACTTGGGGTTGAGCCATGATAGGGCACACATTAGCCATATAGTCTCCTCCACATGTGTAGCATCATTTTCCTGGGGCAAATCTAGGAATCTGCTTACTCGAGACACCTAATTTCGGAGCTACCTTTTCTGCTAGATCCTCAATTGATGTGGATTGTGAGGAAGCGAGGCTAGTAGAGCTATCTGAATCTTTATAGATCTTTGAGAGCTCTAATTCCTCCCCTAGGTTATCCTCGATGTCTATGCACATGCGTACACACTCTTCTATGGATCTAGGGTCCTTTAAGTACACATATGATCTCAGTTTGGTACTTAATAATCCATCTAGAAATAAGGCCACTTGCTTGGCTCGAGTGGGTAACTCTGGAGAAGGGCATCTCTCTAGGTATTGCCTAAACCTTCTTCCTGCGAGCCTCACTATTTCTTGAGGTGTTTTCTTGAAGCTATATATCAAGGAAGATGTTTTATGCCTAATGCCACTTTTGGAAAACTCAGTGATGAATGCTTCAAGAAGTTGGTCTATACTTCTGTACTGATCTTGGTGAAGCGGTTGAAACCAAGTCAAGGCGGTGTTTTTGAGAGTTAGGCCAAAAGCATTGTATTGAGTGAACAAGTCTTCAACTTGCTCAGCTCTCAAAACTTGCCTAAACTCTGCTACATGGTTATATGGGTCTCATGTGCCATCGAAGCAATTCTTCATAGACTTAACCAATTGTGTGGGTCTTAAGGTTCTAGCGTGTTCTCTAGGCCTTGGCAGAGGGAATTCCTCTATATTTCTTGGATTCCTTGGATCCCTATGTCTCTCCCTGTCCATCCTATCCGTCTCTGTCCTCGTTCTCTCTCTTCCAAGTGAATTAGCAAAGCTCACCTCGGGTCTATCTCTACTCTTCTCTCTTTGTGTTCCAATAATAAGATACAGTGGATCGAGGTTGGGGAAAAACAAATTCACCCTTCCAAGTGTATGCGTGTCTTCCATGTTCTGAGACCACAAAGATCCTCTCTGAAGCATCATCTAAGTAGGTTACTTTGCATGGGCTATCAGGATCTTTGAATTCATAAATGGTAAGAGCTCCTAGTTCATTAGGCTTCTCAGACTTATACCTCCAAAAAGGCCTCATTCGTCTCTTGATTCAAGAGCAAATCTATGCTCCTATTATCTTGGGGAACCCATCTTGGAGTGATAATTCTCGTCAAAACCGACTTGCCTCGAGGGGTTTTTGGCTCCTTTCCTAAGTTCCCTTGCTCTATGTCTCCTACTTCGACCTCTGGGATTATGTTGCCAAATTCATCTGTTCTTTTGGTTGACTAGTGACCACATACATTGTTCCTTCTTTATCAATGTAAGAACCATTTTCGAACTTGACTATTGGGTGTTCTAGTCCAATGGATTGATTCGGATTTTTAATTAGGACAACAAATCTTCTCAAACCATCCTCATAGATGCGTGCACCTAAGCGGTTGGTCTGGATATATTCCAATTGAGTCTTGTAGGGACCTTTAGGTCATTCTAGGTATGCCATTCTTGAGCTATCTACAGGTCTTTCCATGTTATAAGACATCTCAGAGTCACTAGTTTCTGAGTCTAGAGCATAGGGGTAATCGTTCAATTGCTGTGCCCAAGATCTGGCTGTATGGTTGACACTGGCCTCGGATGATCTAATACTTTGACGGTCTCTCCCTAAGTGTCTTCCCGATCTAAGGTTCATATGCCCTTTGTATGTTGCTGATTCTTGGATACCAATCACTTGTTCCTTTTGAGTTCCTTTGTATGTGTTTTCTTGTCTTTAACTAAGCGTCGTCAGGAACACTTAAGTGTGTCGTTTTTTATGTTTTTCGTCCACTTAGTTTAAGTTTTTTTTCCTTAAGTTGTCCCTTGACTGCAGTTTAACCTATTCTTGGACTTGAGAAATTAGAGGCTCTTAGAACTTGAGTATTCCTATCGTACCCCTAGTCAATCAGGACAACTACTCGCACTTAGCCTAAGCTAAGAATGGACTGAGGGGGTTAAGAGATGTTCCAACCTCAGGTCGCTTCTCCTTGCTATGCTTGTCTGCCCAGGAAGCATGTTCCGAAGCCCTCAAACAATGGAACTTGCTTTGCTTTCTCCAAAAGCGCTCGATGATCCGGTAAAAATCCCAAGTTTAGCTCCAATTTTCACCTTCAATTGATAGACAATTTATTTCATACACTTTTACTGACCCTTTTTTCCCCTTTCTCTATTGTCAAAAAATTTCCTCTAGAGCTCCCTTGGTGTACCTACCCCACAGAGGGTCAACTTCAAAATACTCTATCTAAAAATCAACGAGCTTTCTGACAAGCCCTAGAGCTCAAAAAATGGATTTCATATGAAAAAGTTATGATAGTTCAAGGTTTAAGGGGTTAAAACTGACAATCAGGACCTTTTAGGAGTTTAGTGCATTTTTCTAAGGCCTTTGTAAGTGTATGAGTAATTGAGTATGCAAATATGCCCAAAATTTAGCCTAAATTTTCAAAAATTACCCCTCTATTTTTTGCTGAAAATGCCTGTCTATCACGATAGACGGTGTTTGTCACGATAGACACTGGCTGTCACGTGGGGCTGTCTGTCGCGATAGATGGTGTCTGTCGTGATAGACGGGGTCTATTGTGGGGTCCTGTCTATCGCGATAGATGGGTGTCTGTCACGATAGATGAGGTCTATTGTCCATCGTGGTTTGGTCTGTCACGATAGACAGTGTCTGTCGCGATAGATGATGTTTGTCGCGGGGTCCTGTCTGTCGCGATAGACTGAGTCTGTCGTCTATCCTGCTTTTGGTCTATCGCGATAGACAGTGTCTCTTGCGATAGATGGGGTCTATCGTGGGGTCCTGTCTGTCGTGATAGACGGTATCTGTTTGATAGACTGAGTCTGTCGTCTGTCGTGCTTTTGGTCTGTCGCGATAGACGGGGTCTATCGTCTGTCGTGGGCTCTGTCTGTCGCGATAGACGCTATTTATCACGGGGCTCTGTCTGTCACGATAGACTGGTGTCTCTCGCGATAGACGGGGTCTATTATCTGTCGTGGGTGCTGTCTGTGGCGATAGACGGTGCCTGTCGCGATAGATTGAAAAAACGTAAATTTTTTAGAAACTTCTAGTGATTTGGAGTGCTCTAATGGTGTGGGTTATCGTGCGAAGCACACATTCAAAAAATATTAAGTTTTTCTATAGACAGAGGTCATCGTCCCGAGACCTGTGCAGAGTTATGTCGTACCTGCGCAAACTGTTGGTGATGGTGGTTCAGCTAGATCCTGCAGCAAAAGCTCAAAAAACACACAAAAACATATCGCATGCAAGCTCTCTCTCGCTCTCTCTCTCACAAGTGAAATGAGGGACATGAGGTGGGGAGTGGAATATGACCAAAAACTGAAATTTTTGTGAAGATGGAGATGGAGGTGGGAGATGGTGATGATAGTGATGCAAAAAACTAGAAAAAATGAAGAAAAATAAGGAAAAGAAAGGATATTACCTATGACTTCAATGTCTCAACTCTACATCTTACCATCACACGCTCGTCCTCGAAGCTCTCTCCCCAGCAACGACGCCAAATTTGGTGTCACTCTAGCACAATGGTGAGGACCAACATGAGAAGATCCACCTCATAACTGTCAATCCGTGGAGACATGAGGACTAGTATGAAGACTATGAGCAAGTGAAGGCACAAGTGTGTGAGTGAGAAGGACACAAACATGCACACACATACACACACACGTGCACACAAGGCAAGAACAATGAGAGGAACAATGGAGTTCTTTGCATTAGTCAAAAAGTCTCTTACATAAGCTCAATTCACAAACAATCTACCCCAAAAATGAGCTATCTAGCTCTTTTTATAGTTTTTTGACTAGCTTTGGCCTTGTCCAGACCTAGTGTTCGTCTTAGTTAAAAATTAAGTTCTAGAGCATATTTGAGGGCTCAAACGGAGTCTAAAAATTATGAAAATTGGTATGTAGCTAATTCTAATACTCCTCAAGTTCGAGGACTCCTCGGCTTGAACAAAATGGAGTCTATTCTACCAAAAACGGGATTTACAATGTGTGTGTAGTGATGAAAATCACTTGAGGTGGAAATTGTTTATGAAAAAAATGATTGGGCCTTGTTGCTATATTGTGCATGACTGTTTCTTTGTGCCTGTATGCTTTGCTTATGACTTGTATGCCAACACAATCCCATAGCATGCAACAAAAATTTAAGTGCCATATTGTTTATACCTTTTCTAGTGCCAAACAGCTACTCAGATCCAATGAACAAAATCTGCTATTGCAGAATCTACAAAGCCATTGTTCTCCATAGTGTTCAACATTTACTCAATCTATCAATTACTTATCCATGCACCTATACACCATATCAAGTATGCCATTTTTCTAGGGCATACAAGAAATGATTGCCCACGAAATGTAGCCTAGAGGAATTTAAAGTCAATCAGATAACAATCATCCAAGACATTGGCAATTGCCTTTTGTAAAGGACTTCTCTCTTTTTCCCAATGTTCTTGTCAATGTTAGAGCTGATTGTCACACACACAGACACACACACACACACATATATATATATATAGAGAGAGAGAGTATATATATATATATATATATATATATATATATATATATATATATATATATATATATATATATATATATATATATATATATATATGTGTGTGTGTGTGTGTGTGTGTGGGGGGGGGGGGTGGCTGTGGGTGTGAGTGTGTGTGTAGACATACATACATATACACACAAACATATGTGATATATATCTATGTATGTATGCATGCATGTATGCACGTGCATGCATATGTGCATATGTATATGATTGTGTGTGTGGATGTATGTATGCATCAAAGAATACGAAGAAATAAAGTGATCAGCCGATTGATTTGGTTCTTGCGAGACAAAATACATCACTATGTATCAATTATAGAGTTCTCTTTCTATGCATTTCACTCTTTGGAAATTTCATTCATTGATGCTTTCAAACGCATACGCTTCACAAACTCTTTCAAGTGACCAAATCTTCGTATCCCATGCACTAGTGTTTGCTTTTACAACTTGCACAAACTGATGTGAACAATTCATTTGAGCTATAATTATGCAATATCAAAATGTGAATTATCCTTAACATACATGTTTTCATAAGCTAGTGTCCCCATGTCAAATATAAACGATCTACCCATCTTCTTTCCATGACTAAGTAATTTCCCTCTTCTGCTTACTTGAATTCATGAATAAAATAGCCATTTTTATCGAAACTTACTTTCACTTCTTGATCACCAAGTTGACCAACAAAAACTAGGTTTTTTGTGATGCTTTTCACATGTAAACCATCAAATCAAAGTGTTTTGAACATCATTTTATTGTAGAAGTCACACATTTCCAACATTATTGATCAAATGTAGCATATCACCTCTATTTGCTATATGTTATTTTGTTTTAATGGGCTTCTTAGGCTGAAATCATTCTCTAACACTCATCATATGATTGGTGTAGCCCAAATCTATGTAGCAATCTGTATAGTTTCCACGTCTTGACATGCTATCAATCACACCCTCCATGGCAAACATGCTTTCTTTGCTATTATCTGTATATGAACTCTTCCAAAAAAAAACCTTGTGAAGCATACTAACCTGTACTTCTTCCTCTTTCACTATCCTGCTTATGATTACAATCTCTTTCAAAATGGCCATATTTTCCATAATGGTAATAGTTTCCACATGTATGTGTTCTACCTCTACCTCGTGAACTTGATCTTCCTCTACCTCTTGACATATCAAAAGGATTTCTATTTCCAGATGCTAATCATCCACGACTAGCACCTCTTTATCTATTCTTAGAAAAATGTTTGATCTATTGAATTCGCACTTCCTAATTGCATTTAAACCAAACCTTACTTCCTTAGTCATGCATAAGGCACCTAACTTGTCAAAATCAAGCATAGTACCTCTCACTTAAATCGAGGTATCCAAAATTTTGTACTATGGTCCTAGACCATTTAGCATGACCGAAACCATATCGTCATCAGCCATTGTGCAATTAATGGATGCTGAGTCTTCTCTAACTTTCCTTATCTTTGTCATGATATGGGGAATTAGACTTTCTAATATTCATATGGATATCCAATGTAGCACTTTCTTAGATTTGTCACTCCAAATTTATATTCTTTTTGTTCGTCTTTATTTGGATTTCAGGCAATTCAAGGCACTCATTTTCTTCATTGATTAGACCCCAAAGGCCTTTACCCATAAGGACATTTTCCATTGTATAGGACCAAATATGATAATTGTTCTTATTCAACTTATTTCCCATTATCTACGTTATATTATCAGCCATGCTTGTGGTTTGGACACTTTCTTAGGCTATGGCAAATCTATGGCTAATTCTATAGAAAATCGGACAGAATTTTCTTTTTTTCTTATTTTGAGCATTGATAGCTTCTCTTTCCTTTTTACTATTCTAAAGCTATGCTTTCACTCATCTTCTCTCCACACATCACCTATTCTCTAATGTGCTCACTTAATCACTTCTCCAAAAAATATGTTAGAGGATCCTTTGTATAAATGTGTCTAACCGCATAGAAAACCATCAAAATTCTTCACAAAAACCCAAACACTAGGTAAAAAGAATCACATCATTCCTACAAAATAGCTCTAACGCCAAACCTCAAATGTATACATCCATCTTGTGCTTGGTCTAAGATGTCTTTGGGTAGTCCTTGACTTTGGTCTTCCACATTTATCACTAGAGCATCTCGAAACGAGTATACCCTAGTTAGAAACCTTGCCATAGACCCTCAATTTTTGTTTAAAATCAAAGCTTTTTAGTAGGGATAAATAATCACATGGTGCATGATTTATCCTTTCAACATCCATCATATGCCATAAGTGACGTCTCACAACATGTGAACAATGACCATACATGGACCCATAATGCAATCCAAAATTAAATGAATAACAGATGTGTACTTGGACTATGTAAAATCCCTTACTTCTTTCTAAAAGTTATTCTTTTTACACTTCTTGTATGCAAGATCGGTTTTCTTTGTCTTTCCATATGACTAGAGGTGCTCTATCGATGGACTAAATTGAACTTGTTTTTCAAAAGTATCCTTTGCTTTTGCATCACTTTTGAAAAACAAGTTCAGTTTAGCTTCTTGATAGAGTGCTCTCTAGCCATATGGAAAGACAAAGAAAACTAATATTGCATACAAGAAGTGTAAAATGAATAACTTCTAGAAAGAAGTAAGGGATTTTACATAGTCTAGGTACAAATCTGATTTTCATTTCATTTTGGATTGCATTATGGGTCCATGTACGGTCATTCTTCACATGTTGTGAGACATCACGTATGGCATATGATGATCCTTGAAACGACAAATTATGCACCATGTGATTATTTATCCCTACTAAAAACCTTTGATTTTAAACAAAAATCAAGGGTCTATGGCAAGGCTTGTAAGTAGGGTATACTCATTTTGAGATGCCCTAGTGATATAGGTGGAGGACCAAAGACAAAGACCACCCAAAGACATCCTAGACCAAACACAAGATGGATGTATACATTTGAGGTCTACCATTAGAGCTATTTGTAGGAATGATGTGATGTTGTGATTCTTTTTACCTAGCCAGTGAAAGCATAGCTTGAGAATAGTAAAAAGGAAAGAGAAGTTATCATTGCTCAAAATAAGACAAAAAAAAGAAAAATTTTCATATTTTCTATAGAACTAGCCATAGATTTACCATAAGCTAAAAAACTATCCAAGCCTCAAACATGGTTGATAATATAGTGTAGATAATATGAAATAAGTTTAATAAGAACAATTATCATATTTGGTCCTATAGAATGGAAAATGCCCTTATCCAGGTGGCATTATTCATTATTTGACAATTCATTTATTTGTGAATAATTACAGAATTTTACCTTAAACCCTTATTATTCAACCCAATTATTCAGTACCATGTCAGCTTATTTGGACAGGAGCAAATACTTTTTGCACGATGATTCAGTATATTTTTTATTGAAAAGCACTTTCGATCAAAAAATTTTTGATCAAAAAGCTATTGGTTGAATACTTTTTTGATAAAAAATTATTCGATCGAATATTGTTTTATAAAAGAATACACTTAGAGTCATTTCTCATAAGAGTTCCTTTGTTTTTTAAGAACTTACAGTGTCATGCAAAGAACAAGGTATAAGCTCTTGTTAAAAATATTAAGTATTTAAGTATTAAAACAATAAAGAAAAATATTTTTGTTTGTGAGTTAAAAACTATTGTGATTGTTTGACTCAAAATTGATTCTTACTTCACAATAGTATATGCATGTGTGTGTATGATTGTGAGTAAAAATGTATTGTGATTGTTTGAATCAATATTGATTCTTACTTCACAATAGTATGTGTATGTGTGTGTATGTGCATGTATGTCATATGATTGTGAGTGAAAATCTAATGTAATTGTGTATGCACATGTGTATGTGTATGATTGTGAATTGAAAACTATTGTATGTGTTGGAAAAGGTTTTATCTTCTTTTTTATAATTCAAGGGTTGAGAAGTTGTTAATAAGTGAACTAGAACTTTCTATCTCTCTAGATGGCTTTGACTTGTAGACTTATTAACACCTTCTCATATCCTTGAATTATAAAGGGATCCAACAAAGTTTCATCTGATAGTATGTGTATGTGCATATGAGTATATAATTGTGAATGAAAATCTATTGTGATTGTCTAACTCAACATTGATTCTTACTTCACAATAGTACGTGTGAGTGTATGTGCATATGATTGAGAATTTAAAATCTATTGTGATTTTCTAACTCAACATTGATTCTTACTTCACAAGAGTATGTGTAAATGTATGTGTGTGTATGACTGAGAATTAAAATCTATTTTGATTGTTTGACTCAACAATGCTTTTTACTTCACAATAGTACGTGTAATTGTATGTGGGTGTATGATTGAGAATTAAAATCTACTGTATTTGTCTGACTCAACATTGATTCTTATTTCACAATAGTATGTGTGTGTATGATTGAGAATTAAAATCTATTGTAATTGTTTGACTCAATTACTTCACAATACTATGTGTAATTGTATGTGTGTATATGATTGAGAATTAAAATCTATTGTGATTTTTTTATGCAATATTGATTCTTACTTCACAATAGTATGTGTAAGTGTATGTGTGTGTATGATTGAGAATTAAAACCTATTGTAATTGTTTGACTTAACATGGATTCTTACTTCACAATATTATGTGTAATTATATGTGTGTATGATTCATGAGAATTAAAATCTATTGTAATTGTCTAACTCAACATTGATTCTTACTTCACAATGGTATGTGTAATTGTACGTGTGTGCATGATTGAGAATTAAAATCTATTGTGATTTTCTAACTCGACGTTGATTCTTACTTCGCAATAGTATGTGTGTGTATGATTGAGAATTTTAATAGATAGAAAATGTAAATACATAGATTAATAGATTTAAAAACTTTAAGAGAGATTCATAGTAGTTTGTATATATTTTAAGATATATATTTAGTGGAATGTATATCTTCTTTGAAATTGATTTATGTTGTCTTTCTAAAGTCTTCATAAAGCAAGCATTATGGGAAAGGGAAAAGAATGGTCATATACGATTATTCATCAAGAGGTTAAAACAGTCTCCATAATACAATGCAAATGTTGTGGACATTATTATGTAGGAAATGCAACTCAGATAAAAGATCATCTTTTTAGTATATATAATAATGTGGAAGGATGCTCTAATTCAGATAGTGATATTTGGGTACACTTTGCAAGGTATGAAAACAAATGTAAGTCTTTCACAACACTTTCGAAGTAGTCTAGGTATAAAGCAAGAACGAGTAGATGCATCAATGACAATAGAGGATCCTCGTGATATTTCTATTCAAGTATCACAAACTATTTTCGAGAATAATCAAGATACATGTACTCCATTTTCTCCAACTACATCAAGAAAAAGAGGATCTAGTGAATGTAGTAAAAATGGTGGATCTAATGGTGTGTCACCATGATTTATCTATGCTAAATCACATAATACAATACCTATAGCTTTTGAAAAACAAGATTGTCTTCAACTTCATCTTTTGAAAAGAATTTTTAGCATGTGGGATTCCTTTCAATGTTATTTATAATCCTATTTTCAAAGATGCTTTGATGCCAACTACACGAAAAGGATTCACCATGCCATATTGTAATAAAATGCGAATAGAGTATGTAGATAAAGTGAAGAAAAGTATTGAAGTTATCTCAAAGGGAACAATGCTTGATTATGTACCCATGTATGGATGCACAATAGCATTGGATGGATGGATAATTTGTCCGAAGAAGACATTGATTAATGTCATGGTTATATGTCCAAAGGGAAGCATGTTTTTGGAAGTTGTTGATACTTCTCTTAAAGAGAAAGTTCAAATTTTCTTGCAACCATATATGAACATGCTATATCATGTGTGGGTGGTCCGAAGAATGTGACTGGGATAGTGACTGATAATGCATCTAATTTTTGAAGTGTTGGAATTGCAATTCAAAACAAGTATGAAGGCATTACTTGGGTTCCATGCGCAACTCATACACTAAATCCATTATTGAAAGATATGTTGATATATTTAGGTAGTGATGTGTGTGAACACACTAGGACCACTGGAACACTTTTTTCCCTCTTTAGGAGGTTTTTTCCCCCCGGCTTGTATATACGCTTATTGCCCTAACGGGTTACTTATCTTTGTACATTCTAGTGGTAATACATTCGGTATTGTGTGTTGTGCTCCAAGCTTCTTCTTCTTCCTTGTGTTGTTCGCGTGCTTTTGCAGACATCAATCTCCAACAATTGGTATCAGAGAAGGTCGTTGCTTCATCTAGGGCATCATCAACACCCCTTTGGTCATTGTCTCAGAATCGCATGAAACTCGGTGAGCATACTCAGGGTTATCAGGAGATGAAAACCGCTTCGCTTTATGGTGCCAAAATCGTGATCTGAGCTCGTTTCAGCCTCCGAATGCACTATCCTAGTGCTTATGTTGGCAATTTTGTCTTTTTGTGCCAAAGATATATACAGATTTTTGTTTGCTAGTATAAGCTTCTCAAAGTCTGATACAAGTTTAGCAGAAGTTGATAGGGTAGTTCTATTCAACTTTTTGAGATACAATCAATTTCTACATTTGGGTATTTTTGTCAATGGCCATGGCTGGAAGTAGTGATGTATTCCGTATGTTGGCTATTGAGGATAAGTTTGGATGATACTAATTACCCATCATGGGCTTATATGATGTGTCATGTATTGGTTGCAAAAGGACTATGTAATATTATGCAGGGTGTTGAAAAACATCCTATTACACCTACAAACACAATTGTTGAAGGTGATGTAGACGACATTGAAGATGATGGGATGGCATACAGCAAATTTGTTGGGATGGCAGAGATGCTCAGGCACATGCATTGATAGACTTGTCTATCAAACGTGCCATTATTTTTCATATTCGCTCTTGCAAAACAACTAAGGATGCTTGGGATACACATACCACTTTATACCACGCAAGGAATGAGGCTCGTGTTCCTTATCTCTGAAAAAAGTTGGAGAGTGAGCACCTCAATGAAGGAGATTCCATGGATAATTTTCTGACAAAGATCAAAGATTTGAAGGAATAATTGATCTGCTGATGAAGTCTTACTTGGCAGTTCACTTGTGCAGACTGTTCTGAATGGTCTTCTTGATTCATATCAGAGTTTTGCTTCTACTCTTTGTTTGATGATGAAAGGCAATCCAAATGCCTTAACATTCGAGGAGTTAGTCTCTGTTCTGCTACCAGAAGATGAGTCTAGGTAGAACAAGTCCATTATGTGTGTTGTAGATCAAGCTTTCCTGGCTAGTTAGAAGGGCAAAGGTAAATGGAGCTCTTCTAATAGTAAGCAAAAATCTGCTAATTCTGCACAATCAAAGAAGGATGATAGAGACGAGAAGAAAACAGACAAGCAAAAATTGTTTTGTAAATATTGTAAAGGAAATGACCATGTCATAAAGAGTTGTCCAAACTAGCTGCTAGAGAGGCAAGGAAGAAAGAGGTTGGAATGGTTGTTGCAGAGACCTCTACACCCAAAACAGAGTCTACCAATCTTGTGCAGAATGAAGAATGGGCATTTACCACTGTTTGCAGTTATGAACCATCTTCACATGAATAGTGCATGTTTGTAGTAGACTCAGATGTTTGGTACTTTGATAGTGGAGCAACCAAACATATTACCTCCCAGTGCAGTTTCTTCACTTCACTCAAGTACAGGGAATATTGTGACATGCACCAAAAACTCCTCTTATCTTGTCATGGGATTTGGTAAGATCATTGTGACTACTGCTAATGGTAGTTCTTTTACATTGTCAGATGCTTTATTTGTGCCATGGATCAAGAAGAATCTGTTATCAGTTTCAGCTTTAGCCAAGATTGGATTGGTTGTGAAATTTATTGATGACAGATGTACAATTTATGATCTATCAAATGGTGATGTAATTATTGCTTCTGGCATTTTATGTCATGGGGCTGTATAAGCTCATAGACTATGAAAATTATTTGACTGATTCAGCATGTGCAGTACATGATTCTTAGTCTATGTTAGATGCAAATCTTTGGCATGCATCTTCGATCATCTAAATTTTGCTAGTTTGCTATGCTTATAGAAACCTGAAATGGTGTCCCCTCTACCCAAACATGAGGCGCGTGATGATAAACATGTTTGTGAAGGCTGTATTTTGGGCAAAATGCAACATTCCTTGTTCCAAAAGATGGTTCAGTTCGAGCTACTCAAAAATTGTATCTTATTCACAGTGATGTCTATGGTCCTATGCAGAAACCCACTTTTGGAAACTATCTTTACCTCGTGACTTTCATTGATGATTGTTCCAGGCATGCATGGGTATATCCATTGAAAGCAAGGTCCGGAGCATTTATGTGCTTCAAACAGTTTTTGATTTTGGCTAAAAAAATTTCAACATGTAAAATGGGCACCCTCCATTCTGATCGGGGGGGGGGGGGGGGGGGGGGGGGGGGGGGGGGGATATATGTCTTTTGATTTTAATGCATTTCTAGTTAAACATGGGATAAAACATCAGTGTGAGTTCCATACACACCTCAACAGAATGGAGTTGCTGAACAAAAGAATAGGTCACTCATGGAGATGGCCAGATGTCCCACTAAAGCATTGCAGTCTATCACTCCATATGAGGCTTCGCATGGTTGCAAACCATCTATTGCTCACCTGCATGTTTTTGGTCATTTGGCATATGGATTCGTGCCTGAATAACAACGTAGAAAACTGGATGATAAGGCAGTGAAATGTATTTTTGTTGGGTATAGTTCTGAAAGCAAAGGCTATCGTCTATATCATCCATAGACTAAATGCATTTTGGTTAGTCGTGATGTTGTTTTTGTGGAAGATGCTATTTAGCCATTACTTTCATGTACTAAGGAGACATCAGTTGGCTCCAAAGACATGTATGACACTTTGCTGCCTCTTTTTATAGGTGGACAGTCTAGTGCTGGTCCTAATGAGGCAACTTCTTAGCCTTTACAAGTTTCATGTGATGATGCAGATCATTCCATTTCTGATGCAGATTTACATGATGCACTTGTTGATGAGAGAGTTGATATTGAGGAGAGAAAAACTATGCCAGAATGGATGGTGCAGACTTTGCGTTGTTGATGTGTGAAACATCACAAGAACTAAGCTAAAGTGGCATTAGAATACCTCCATAACCATCATTAGCTTAGCAATACTCTGAATTTGAAAAACTTTATCACTGAACTTAGGAAAATTCAAAAATTTACTTCTCAGAAATCTGCACCTTTTCTTTAAGCTTCAAATCTGATCTATATTAGCTTGATCTTTGTAAATTCTTTTGATCATTTGCTAATAGAAGTTCTTGCTAATGTTAAGTAATACATACCAAGCAAAACTTTCAAGTAATAACTTCAAATTCTTCTGAATTTGCTCCAACATTTGCACTATGTCTGAAATCTGAAAAATGACTTCATCGGTTTGACATACCTTCACTGTTAGACTCATTTCTCCGAGTATGCGTCCCGTTTCGTAAAGATCTTTTGACCAATTGTAGTTGAAGATAGTAGCTTTAAAATGAGCTATCACTAATTAAAAACTTTACACTGTACTGTGAGATCTGACCTTAAGAAGATCAGGGAAAAGTGCGCCAGAAAACTCGTAACTGTCAACTAACTTACACACTGATATGAAATCACTTAGAACTCAATGTACAAGAGGAATTCAATCAAATCCTTTTATACAAACATGTATTAACTATCAGAGAAGATGTGTACAAAATGGCTTGGCCTCATTCTGCTCATAGCCACAGAAAACTCTCATATACTGAGTAGTTCATTCTCAACATCTCTCTCAGAAAAAACCCGACTCTCTCTCTATTCACTCAAGGATTACAAAATTGAGTTCCTTCTACATTTTTCAACTCAAATTAACTTATATACATGTAGTTTACATACTCCTAGACTCTAACTCGTAAGTTTTTAAGTTCTATGTCAAGACTAGACTTCTAATTTTGCACTAAATTACAAGAGTGAATTTGTCCCTTCACTTAGGCTTAATTTTCTGAGTGCTTTGTCTTCACTTCTCCTTGTCTTTCTTTTTCCTTCATATATCTTCATATATTCATGTCTAATTAGTGAGTGAAGTCCCAACAGCTCCCCCTCAATCACTAATTAGCATGCTCTGACTTCTTCATGTAGTCTTCTTCTCTTTTATTCCTACCATCTCTTTGAATCTACTTGTCTTCACTCCATCCAAGCTCTTTGTCATAATATCTGCAATCTGATCTTTTGTAGAAGTGTACACCACTTCAAGCTCCTTCTCCATTACCTTTTCTCTCAAGAAATGATATTGTATCTCTATATGCTTTGTTCTTGCATGAAATACAGGATTTGCTGCAAGATATAATGAACTCATATTATCTCCATGTATGATAGGTATGCCTTGATCAATATCCAAACTTTTGAACAAAGTCTGCATCCATGTCACTTCTTTTGCTGCTTCCACAAGTCCTTTGTACTCAGCTTCTGTTGATGATAAAGCCACTGTATGTTGCTTCTTTGAACACCAACTCACAAGTTTATCTCCAATATATATCATGTAGCCATGAGTTGATCTTCTATCATCCTGACTTCCTGCCCAATCTGAATCACTATATGCTCTCAACCTTATATCTGATGTAAAAGGATAATATATTCCTTCCTTCAAAGTTCCTTTGATATATCTAAGAACTCTTTGACCTGCAATCCAATGTGGATCCTTTGGACAATGCATGAACTGAGAAAGAACTCCCACTGCATAGCTAAGATGAGGTCTTGTTAGTGTAGCATAAATCAAGCTTCCCACTAAAGATTGATACTTCCTCATATCTTTGAATTCTGCACCATCATATCTACTAAGTTTATGATTGACCTCTAATGGTGTTGATGCCTTTCTGCAATTCTCCATGTTAAACTTCTTTAAGAGATTCAATAGATACCTTTCTTGTGATACATATATGCCATGTTCTGCATAAGTGATTTCCATTCCAAGAAAATATGACAGTTTTCATAGATCACTTATCTTGAATTCCTTCTCAAGTAACCTCTTCACCTCCTTGATTCCTTCATTTGAGGTACCTGTAATTATAATGTCATCTACATAAATACAAATGTAGATCATACCTTCATCTGTTCTCTTGATAAGTAAACTTGCATCTGCCTTTGAACTTTGATATCCAAGATCATTAAGATACCTCACAAGTCTATAGTTCCAAGCTCTTGGAGCTTGCTTCAAACCATAAAGTGCTCTTCTCAATCTGCAAACTTGGAAACTTGTAATCTGCAAACCCTTGAGGTTGCTCCATGTAAACCTCATCTGATATATATCCATTCAAAAATGCATTATTTATATCCAATTGACTCAATGTCCATCCTTTTGATGCTGCAATAGCTATGATTGTCCTTATGGTTGACATCTTTGCCACAGGACTGAATGTCTCATCATAATCTATGCCATGAGTTTGAGATCAAAAGATGATGATGTCTCTGATAGTCTTCCATATATGTTCTTTATAATCAAGGAATTGTTAATCCTTCATTGTATAATTCTGCTCCCTGTGATGATAAATCATGGACAAGGTTGTGTTCTTCAGGTAGAAAAATGTAAGGCTTCTTTTGAGGAAGAGGGCCTTCATTCCCTTGATTATGAAATTCTACCCAATTTTGAGGATGACCCAAACCTATACCTGCATTCTTTGGGCGATCATCCCAATCTACACGTCAATGAAGAATATCTTGTACAAAAACTTTTTGAATGAAATATAGTTCTATTTGATTATTATTTGGTAATGATCTTTTAACTTGAACAAAGCATTGAGGTAGACTTTCTACTAATCGTTTATGTTGTAAGTCAGAAAGCTCTAATGGTGCTATTTCTTTTGCCCTTCCTGTAATTAGAAAGAGAACATCATGAACAAAATGATTCGGACATAGCTTTTTTTACTTTTTCCAATGATAATGGTTCTCCTTCTTGCTCTAAATCTTAGTGGAATAAAAATGCTAATGCCGATTTTGCAAATTGAGCATTCTGCTCAGAGAAAATCCTTTGAGATTCAACACGATCAAGGTCATTATTCACGTCTTGCATTCTCGCCATGTTTTACTTTCAAATCTGCAAAACAAAAACACTAATTTTACCTCAAAAGAATCCATATCATCTAATTCTTAGAAATCAAATCATTCAAATGGTACCACATCATTTAACCCACATAATTCAAATGATACCACTTCATTTACTCCACATAATTCAAATGGATACAAATCATGTAATCCACATAATTCAAATGATACCACTTCATTTAATTCTCGTACTTCAAATGATAGCACTTCATTTAATCCACATAATTCAAATGAATCCACATCATTTATCCACATAATTCAAATGATACCACTTCATTTAATCCACATAATTCAAATGATACCACTTCATTTGATCCTTTTAACTCAAACGATACCACTTCATTTAATCCACATAGTTCAAATGATACCACTTCATTGAATCCACATAATTCAAATGATTCCACATCATTTAATCCACATAATTCAAATGATACCACTTCATTTAATCCACATAATTCAAATGATACCACGTCATTAATCCACTTAACTCAAATGAAACCACATCATTTAATCCACATATTACAAATGAATCCACATCATTTACTCCACTTAATTCAAATGAATCCCCATCATTTAATCCACTTAACTCAAAACGAGTAAACATATTACATTGAATCCACATCATTTACTCCACTTAATTCAAATGAATCCCCATCATTTAATCCACTTAATTCAAATGAATCCAAAACACTTACACCACTTAATTCAAATGAATCTATATCATTTAATCCGCATAGTTCAAATAAATATAGATCCTTTTTAAGATGGTCTTAATCCATCGGTAATGAATATCTTTAAACCATACCAAGCTAGATTTGAGAATACTCTAAGTAGTTCATGTGCATCTACTATTTTTGATACATCTCTATCACATGATATTTCTAAAGCATATTTAAACTTATAAATCCCATTTCTATCAATGGGATAACTATTCAAATCTATGTATTTCAAAAGTTGCAATAGGAGTACTAAAATTGTAAAGGTCTCCTGAATTTTATTAAAAGGTGAAGGGCTAGTGGATATAGATTCGGGTGAAATCCACCAATACTTTTGACTCCACTCATTACGAGTCGATATTTCCAAATTAGGTAGCTTCCAAAAACTTTTTTTTGTTGGTAAATATATTGCTCTACCAAAATCACATAGTCCGATATAAGCATGCTCAACTTCAAAATGCTACAGAATGTTGTCTAGATGGAGATCATTGTGGGAAATATTACAAGTGTGTAAAAATGATGTTGTTTGCAACAATCCATTGATTGGCTTCCAAATGTTTATCTTCATACTTGCTATATCTCCTTCTCTGTATTTAAAACCTCAGCTTCATGGTACGTTTAAATACTCTTTTTTCATTTTCTATAGCCACATGTCTAATGTACCATCATTCCACTCTTTGAAAATGAAACACGGGCTTTTCTATGATGCCTAGGTAATCCAACAGGACTGATAATTCCACTATGTGTAACAGATAAAATTGTGGTTTCATTAATGGCTTCGTTCTCTTGTGTATGTATGTCAGCACCATATAATTTGAATAACTTTGTGGCAAGCATTGTCGATGAATCTAGGCATTGTGGTGGTATCCAATGCCGATGAATCTATTACTTTGATGATCTGTCCAAAGATACGAGTGAGCTCTTTGGACATTTACTCATCTGATACTTATGCTCCTCCTGACATACTGCCAAAGTTATCTTCAATATTGATATATGTTCTTCTAGATAGTTGTTCAATGAAATCTTTGTAATTGGATATGTCAATTGCTAGAGTGATTTGATCTTCTCTCATTCCATACATGTACGAGCACACAAAATATTCCAAAAACTTTTGCTCATGCTTATTTATTTTACCTGCCATCTGTGCAAATATAAAAAATAGACTATCAGATAAACTTGAATCATAATTCATGTTAAAATTTTAAACACTAATCTAATTCATAAAAGCAATAATAAAAAATAGGTCTCATAAATAAAACGATAGATACTTAAATACATTTTGAGTACACATATAAATAGATACATCAGTAAGTGTATGGATATATAAATCAATGATATGTTTAAAAAGATGATAGAAGTATGGATAGGCAGTTAGATAAGTAGATTTATAAGTAAATATAAAGCACAATTATCATCCTGAAGTGAATCTATGTAACTATTAAGAATGTAAGAGTCAAAGAGGCAGACATTCATAATAGTTCATACACACTCACTATACTATGTATGAGTCTTGTCACATGAGTATATGTAGCTATTGTGATAGTAAGAGTCAAAGAATCAGACAATCACAATTATAGTTTCTATTGACCTTGTGACCTACATTGTAATTATGCTCATAGGAATCTAAGTGGCTATTGTGAGAGTAAGAGTCAAAGAATTAGACAATCACAATAGTTCCTATACACTCCCTATACTATTGAGAGAGTAGGAATTGAGGTGGTGATTCAAACAATCTCAAGAGATCTATTGCTCAGTCCTATACTACTGTGAGAGTAAGAATCGATGTAGCGAGTCAGACAATCACAGTAGTGGTTTATTTTAAATTTTATTCATCAATGTATACAAGTAAGAAACACTTTCATGAGTCGATGATGTATACTATTGATGATTAAAAAACATAAAACTAATTCTATAAATATAAATCATACATATGTAAGATATGCATATGCGAATCATACAATATGCATGACACAATAAACATAACAATAAATAGACAATAAATAAAAAATAAAGAAATACCTAAATGGTATGGTGAGGAAAGGGCTCTATGAATGGTATGGTAGTAGTAGAGCTCTATGAACTTGTGAACAAGCACATGCAAAATGAGCTTTTTGATCGAATGGAAAAATATATATATATTTTTTCTTAGAAACATATTTTCGATCAAAACGTTTTTGATTGAAAAACTTTTCAATTGAAAGTGCTTTTGATCAAAAGTCTTTCGATCGAAAGTGCATCCTTGTTCGATTTTTTTCCTCATTTATTCAAAAATCCACAAATAAAATGAACATATTCGGTATTTTTCCATTATTGTGTCGAATAAATGCAACCTATGTCCTTATGGGTAAAGGCCTTTGGGGCCTGATTCATGAAGAAGATGAGTGCCTTGAATTGCTTGAGAATGCAAATATAGACCAACAAAAAGAATATAAATTTGGATTGAGAAATCTAAGAAAGTGTTACATTGGATATCCATATGAGTGTTAGAAAGTCTAACTTCCCATATGATGAAAATGAATACACCTAAAGAAGTAGGGGGCATCATTCACAAAAAATTATGGCACATCCATTGAGGCAAGGAGGATTCACTAGCATCCATTAATTGTGCAATTGATGATGATGATGATATGGTATTGTACATACAACATATGTCAATCGTGATAGATAAACAATTTTGGCCAAATTTAGGGTTTGCAAATTAAGAATCTTTTGAGCTAAAATTTGGAGTTTTTGCAAGCAATTGGAGCTTCCTGGAAAGGCTAAAGCAAGTTAGCATATGGAGTATTCTTGGGAGCATGCTTTCTAGGCATTGGAGCATTTATAAGAGCATCTGACTCAAGGTTGGAAGTCCACTAAACCTTCTCAATCAATTTCTAGCTTAAGCTAAGAGCAAATAGATGATCATATTAACATAAGTTTACGATAGGAATGAAAGAATTCAAGATCCTATAATTTCTCAAGTCAAAGGCTTATCTAAGATAATCATGGATAACCTAAGATGGAAAGGAAATAACCTGATTGAAAACAATCACAAACATGACAAACTCAAGTGATCCTTATGAGGTTACATTAAGACAAGAAAATACATTCATAAAAACCTAAATAGAAGAAGTGCTTGATACAAAAGATTCTGCAATGTAGTTGTACTTGGGAAATTGGGTTAAACAACAAAGCATATGAACCTTAGGTCAAGAAGGCAACTAGATGGGGATAGACAAAGCATCAGATCCTCTAAAGCTGGTGTCAAACATAATGCTAGGTCATGGGCTAAGCAGCTCAGTAGTTATCCTTACATGCTAAGCTCCGTGATGACTGATTCAAAAAATTTCATTAGTATGGAAAGACCCATAGGTAGTTTAGAGATAGCCTATTTACAAACACCAAAAAGTCCCTATAAGACTCAATTGGAATACATCCAAAACAACCAATTAGGTGCTTCCATCTATGAGGATGGTTTGAGAAGATCCGTGGTCCAACTCAAAAACTCTAATCAACCCTTTGAACTTGAACACACAATGGTCAAGCTCGAAGAAGGTTCATATATCAATAAACAAGGAACCATGTATGTGGTTACTAGCTCACTAGATAGGATTGATGAGTTTGGAATCATTGTCCCTGAGTTTGAGATAGGAGATGTGGACCAAGAGAACATCGCAAAAGAACCTAGAACATCTCATGGCAAGTCAATCTTGTCTAGGATAATTACACTAGAATCGATTCCCCAAGATAACAAAAGCATTGAGCTCTTCTTGAATAGAGACTGATGAAGTCTTTTGGATATTTAAACAAGATCAACCTAGTGAGCTAGGTGGAGTCATGATATATGAGTTCAAAGACCCCGAGGCTCCAAGGAAGGTTGTCTACTTAGACAAGACTTAACAAAGTCTATTCTTAGTAATGGAGCATGGTAGGCATGCATACACTTGGAAGGGTGAGTTAATTTTTCCCCCCAACAAGATCTAATGTTTCTCATCGTCAACACGGAGCTAGGTCATCTCAGATTCATGGTAGCCATAAGGAAAGAGCTAGAAAAAGGCCACAAGTAAGCTTTGTAAACCTCCTAGGAAGAGATAGATCAGGATTGGAGACAGATATAGCCAATGGAAAAATACAAAGAGGTCCAAGACATCAGAGAGGCATATACAAGTTTCCCCTACCAAGACCTAGAGAACCCTAGGATATTCAGACCCACTCAATTGGTAAAATCCATGAAAAACTACTTCAATGCAACTGGAGATCCATATGACCATGTAGCGAAGTTTAGATAAGTGTTGAGAGTTGAGCAGGTTGATGACTTGTTCACTCAATATAATGCTTTTGGTCTAACGCTAAAGAATACAGTCTTGATGTGGTTTCAACCACTACATCAAGGTCAATTCAAGAACATTGATAAGTTGCTGGAAGCATTCATCACTAAGTTTTCTAAACGTGGCATCATGCACAACACTTCATCCTTGATTCATAG
This sequence comes from Ceratopteris richardii, assembly GCA_020310875.1. Classification (NCBI taxonomy): domain Eukaryota; kingdom Viridiplantae; phylum Streptophyta; class Polypodiopsida; order Polypodiales; family Pteridaceae; genus Ceratopteris; species Ceratopteris richardii. The sequence goes on from MU260387.1 coordinate 30,748, forward strand.
TTTTAAGCAAACATCTTAGGAAAGAGTGAGGCTAGCAGGATAGAAATTTAGACAATACTTGGAAAGATGCCCTAATTCAAAGCTACCCACACTAGCCAAGTGGCATTATTCTTGGATGGCTTGTTAAGTGAAAAATTACGATCCTATGTCTACTTGAAGGAGCCTAGGAACATAAAGCAATGTGTGTGAATGTGCATAGATATCGAGGAAAACTTAGGCGATGAGTTAGAACTTTCAAAGATTTATAAAGATTCAGATAGTTCTACTAGTCTCACTTCAAAACAATCGACTTCGATTGATGAATTGACTGGAAAAGTAACTCAAAAAATTTTAGGAGTCCCTAATAACCAATATTGCACCATTGAGAGAAGATACACTAACAATACGACACATGATCACCCATACAAAAAACAAGTGGTTAGACAAAATTACCAACAACCATACTAGCAGCCAGGGAGATACCAAAATCCATATCAATAACCACCATACTTTAGGGCCCAACAACCTTATCAACCTACATATCAAGCTCAACAAAGACCTCAACCAGTGCTAGGTCAACAGAATCCACCCCTGTTAATGTTATCCCAATCAAGTACACATCAATAGATGATAACTTGAGTAGAGCCCAGTGCCAGCACCCCATTGATTTCAAAAAGTGATCCTAATGCTCAAAGCTTTAAATTGGCACATGTAGATAGCCCACTAACTTACTACATAGATTCATCATAGCATAGTGAGATCTATCCTCATGAAACCCCTAGTGAACCTAGTTGGGAGCCATAATATTCAAATGTGATGTATACAAATCCTAAACCTAGACCCCAACTCCGGTAGATGAGACCTCAAGCACACTAGAGGTTCATGCTATAGATGTCAAGGTGACCATTTCATTCATGATTATTTGCTTCCTCCCCCTGTACTATCCCAATCAGTGACTATTCAAGGCTTTTGTCCAAAGTGCAAAAAAGAGCACCTCTTGAGAGAATGCTCTAAGAATTCAGTTAATATATAGAAGATGACAATAATCAATGTTATTGGCTTGTTTGTGGACTCTAGTGGAAGTGTGGCAAATACAACCCTCGTGCAAGTGGTGACTAGAGCTCAAGTGCTACAAAAAAATCAAGGATTAGGTCAAGAGAAGAATTCAGAAACTAGTGAGACTGAGAGTGTAGCTAAGAAGAGAACGAGAGCTTGGAAGGATAGTCGTGAAAGATTGAAGAGACAATGGACAAGAAATATGAGCAAGTTAGAAGAGATCTTAAAGGAAAAAAACCCAAATTGATAGAGATTGCATCCCACACACTCTCAAACCCCACCATCCTCATCACACCCAAACCACCCCACTATACCACCTTCACCTACAACAGGATTTGTCCTCGCACATCCTACTCCTGAAAACTTAGACATGATGTTCAGAGCATACCAAGGTAGAATCCAAGCAGGGTGAAATATAGCAGAGTTGGATAAGTGTTATCCTCATCCAACTTAGAAATTGAAAAGACCAAACTTTGTGCAAAAATGGTAGAACTAGCTCATACCATATTTGATTCCATTTGCCTTTTCAATTACACTAACTCAACCAAGACCCAGATGCATTTAGATGGGTTGCTAGAGAGATTGAAGTCAAACCTAGGAAGTCAGTTGTATCAAAGGTAAATAATGGCGGAAGTGAAAGGCTAAGCATGTCCCCCAAGGAAGCTTACACCCCTAACTCCATAGACATGCAAATCTTTTCTTTTGTAAATCGGTATTCCCAAGAATTCTTAAGAGAGATTCAAGAGGAGAAATGGGCCAAGGAGAGAGCAAACCCTCCTCCCATTGAGATACTGGATTATCTCCATGATCAATTCCCCGAGGATGGTCCCTCTATCTATGTGGAGCAAGAGGATGCACAATCCAATGAGCAGTTAGACTTTGAATCCAATTCCCCACATGAAGTACCCCAATTTACAGGCCCATGGGAGTCTAAGTTTACTCACATGAGAGCCCCCACAATTATGGTACAAAATGCAGAATCAATTCTACCTAGGAACATAGATGTAGTAAAGAAGACTAAGGTACAATGTCACCTTACTTTAGAGGAGCTATTGAAAGTGAAACTTGAACATGATGGAAGCACATAGCAAATCAAGTGGAAGAAATAGCTAAACCATCCTCTCAGGTAGGGACACACAAAATAGTGCCAGAGATACCCTTGGAAAAGATTGGAGATATGCGTGAAGGAGAAGAAGGGAATACCAATCTCCGTATCACTTATCAAGGTTACGCCACTAAAGTGATTTTGGACTCTAGTGCTGGAGTTGCCATTCCTACCACCTCCTTATGGAAACGCTGGGGCAAGCTAGCACTCAGACCAACGAGGATGAATCTGCAGATGGAAGATGGTCAGATTGAGACCTTTCACGTGATAGTTCTAGATAGTGCAAGATTGGGGAACCAATTCCTTGTACTTGCAACATTTAGAGGTAACCACAAAGTCAATATCAAGGACTAATCTCATAGAGATGTACTTCCCTGCAATTGAACCCAGTCCATAGAAGGTTAGATGACACAGAATTTGTGCATTCCTTAGGATCAAGATCCTCATGGATGCATGAAGACACCCACTTATGGATGTGTAAAGTTGCAATGAAAGAAGAAAAAAAATTAGAAGTGAAAGATGTAGGAACTAGTGAGAACCTGAGATTAGTTCAAGATCTAGTCTCTGCTCCTATGTTGTTTCCAGACAAAGAATTTGAACCCCATGGTTGGGCACAAATTCTAGGCACAATGGACATACTTGTTAATGAAGAGCAATGGACTCCCCATTGCAACGAAGATGGTTATGACATCTTAGTCTTCACAATAGAACCACTCATGTGTGATACAATTATCGAAGAATGTGAGCATAACACAAGTAAACTCAAGGAGGATAGTGATGAAGACGAGGAATCCATCCTCATGAAACCTTTTTGTGCCTCAAAGGAAGAGTATCATTACTTAATAGAAGCTAGGACTAAGGAACATGAATAGTGTGAACAAGAAAGGACTTTGACAATGACAAAGGACAATCAAAATGAGAAAAAGAAAGGAAAAATACCTTTTACATCTTAGGAGGAAGAAGAAGAAACATTTGAAGTTCTAGAGAACTTTAAAAAATATGAGAAAGAAGATTGAAAAGTCATCCTAATAGGTAACCATTCATAGGAGTAGCATATGATAATAAAGAGAAAACCAAGAAAATATTAATGACCATAGAACATGGTAAAGAAGTATGTACGTACATAGGACACGATTTGATCGAAGAAGAAGAGCAAGAGTTGATCGCATTACTGAGAGAATATAGAGATGTGTTCACATGGAACTATAAAGATTTGAAAGGAGTAAAACCATATATATGCTCCATCGAATTCTCATGTCCTTAGAAGCCAAGCCCTCTAAATAGAAACCTTACACTTACAATGATAATTACACAACCAAAATCAAAGAAGAAATCAAACATTTTATAAAAGCAAGATTTATCTATGAAATTGAGCATATCGAACCGTTGTCCCCCATTATGGTGGTGCCAAAAAACACGGCAAGATAGATGTGTGAATTAACTTGAAAAAGGATAATGCTACCACCATATAGGATAGTTTTTTTTGTTAATAAAGGAAGTTTGGCCTTAGCCTACTCGCCTTAGACTTGAATTAATTAAAAGAAAAGTACAAGAGAAGGGGACTAGTGCCCATGGGACCCCCCCGAATCCCACAGAGCAAGGGTAGCTTTTACAGAGTTTAGATTGCATTACAAAGAAGTTTAATCACCCTCTCATCACCCTCATGTGGGGCCCATTTCGGTTTAAGCTTGTTGTGTATCAAAAGGAGCACTTGATGATGCCTAAAGGGGGGGGATATTTCTTACAGTTAACGATCCTTTTGCCAAGGAGGAGCAATGATTTCTCAATCGACCACTCTTTGGGGGCATCGCCAAAGTTAAAAGCACATCTTTCTCGCCAGATCTTCCATAGGACCTCCCCTCTGATGGCATTCTAGAGAGTCGCGGAGCAGCCAATCGCTTCTCCCAGCAGAGCTTGGTTCCAACTGATATGTTTCTGAAGAATAATTTTCTTTCCGACAATTTGCCAAAGCCTGTTGGAATTGGGACAGGTAAAGAAGATGTGAGAAACATCTTTGATAGACTGGTAGTAGCATTAGCACCAGGGATGTATCCGACAAAATTTGCTAGCCTTAAGGTTGGTCTAGATTCCACGATGAAGAATTTGCCATAAGAGGACAGACTTTTTGATTTCTATGAGGAGGTGCCAAATAGCCATGAACTTCATCTCCCACCGAAGCCGCGTCCACGACAGGCAGCACTTGTTGTTGAGGTTAACCTGATAATCAATGGTTTCTTTGATGTTTGGGATTTTTGATAGGCAAATGCCATTGTGCCATTTGAGACTAAGCGAGCTCGGCGTGTCGTGCCCCATGAGGAGGCGTACTTTACAGTAGTCCCAGGCGAGACATCTACTTTGCAGAGTGTTCCATTCTTCATATGAAATGTTGATGCTAGGGTCAATATCCTCAAAGTTGATCCACTGGTTGGTGTCTTGTTTCCAGAGATGTTTCCATTTTTTGAAGCCTTTGTTCCACAGCTTCTTGGCGTTTTGAATGTTCCAAGATTCCACACTCTCGATGCCATGAATCGAAAACTAGATAGAGTCATTTTATCTAATACCGGCCGTCCATTTCCAATCTTCACTTATTCTTGTGAAGCTTTTGACTTTATTCCAAATCGTCCATAGGGAGCACACAAGATTCGAGCCTTTTGGGAAGACCGGAATCAGGGAAGACAACAGGGTCAAGATGTCAAGATTCTTCCAATTTGGGAATCCCATGAGAGCCAACTTATTCTTGTTTCTAAAGATCAACTTGGCCCACCAGGCCTCCCCATTGCACCAAGCCTTAATCATCCATTTTGTCACAAGTTTGTTAGTCATGCACCCAATGTCCAGAATGCCAAGGCCCCCACTATCTCTTCGAAAGGTGCAGATGGACCACTGCACCCCCTCCTATTGTGGTCGCCCGTCCAAAGGAAGTTTATGCATATACTATCCAGTTTGGACAGATCATGCTCTTTCAGTCTCCAACAAGAAAGGAAGTAAACAGTCGATGATATGAGGAATGTGTTGATAACCATAGTGCGACCAGCGAGATTGATTTGCATACCTCTCCAATAATTTAGCTTGTTTTCAAGTCTGGCCAACACCCAGTTCCACCGCTGCTCCATCGAGGTACCAAACCTCAAGGGAATCCCTAGAAACTGAAAAATATGGCCCTACGGAATGATTTGACAGCCATGATCAATGAGAAGGTCAGGCTGGCCCCGACAATAGCTTTGAAGGTGGTCTTAGAGTGGTTGATTTTGGATCCAGAGGCTTCGCAGAAAGTATCCAAGCACCTCCAGAACGTCTTCAAGCTGGTACTATCATTGTGGACAAACGCGTTCATATCATCGGCAAAAAGTCTCATGGTGATCTGGCCGTGGTCATGAGGCAAACGGAGGCCTTTGATATTACCAGCTTCCACCTGTTGCTCCACAAGCCAGCTAAGCCATTTCGTGGCAATGGCAAAGAGAAGGGGAACCAAAGGGCACCCTTGTCTAATCGATCTTCTAAGTTTGATCACCTTTGAGAGTTTTCCATTAACATTAATTTGAGTCGACGCGTTTCCCAAAAGGGTCACAATCATCTTGGTGAATTTCTGACTACATCCGAGATCTTTAAGCAACATAGTCCCATTCCAACCTGTCGTAGGCTTTATCAAAGTCGATCTTGAGAAAGACCACATCTTTTCTTGACTCATTTGGAAAGTCAAGACCTTCCCAGATATCTATAATGGTTTCCAAGATTGACCTACCTTTGATGAAACTTTTTTGGTCCTCGCTTAACCATGCTCTCAGATGGCTGGAAATTTTGTTGGTAATGACTTTGGCAATGATCTTATATCCCGTTTCGAGCATAGTAATTGGACGCCAGTTCTCAATTCTGTTCTTTTCCCTTTTTTTGTGTATTAACTTGATAATGCCATTGTTGAGACAAGTCGGAAGCATGCCAAACTCGAGCGCCTCTTGCCAAACTAGACAAAGAGGGGTGGCGACCACCAATTTGAAGGATTTAAAGAACTCATTAGTGAGCCCATCCGGGCTCGGGCTTTTACCACAAGGGAGGACATCAATGACTTCAATGATTTATGCTTCCGAGATTTGGGCATCAAGCAGGGAATGAAGGTTGAGTGGTATCCTGCAGGGGGAAACCCAAGATATGGCTGCCATGCAATCCCTTCTATGGGAGGAGAGGGGGGTCAAGGTCCCAAGGAGTCTCGTAAAGTGCCCTTCAATGATCCCGAAATTATCTTCTTTCGTATTGCATACATTGCCATTTTAGTCTAGCAATAGGGGGATCGATTCTCTGTTTTGTTTCCTTTTAAGGATGCAGCACATCTCTTTGGTGGGTTTGTCGACTTTGCCAGCCCACCACTCCTTGAAGAAAATTTGCAAATTCTTCCTTTGTATTTCTTCCTCGTATCTCAACAGTGCTATGATTTTTTGTAGACCTTTTTGGGATTGAGCTTTTCCTTTGTTCACTTCCTCCTCAAGTCTCCAGAGTCTATGATATAGAGCTTCTCTATGTGCCTGCCGAATAGTCTCGAGCATCTTCCTAGATCTAATCATGATTTTTCGTGACTTTTCGACCCCACATCTCCAGCACTTGGCTGGGACGAGCCAGAGGTGAACACCTCCTTCCACACTTCAAAAATTTCTTGATGGACAGAGGCGAGAGAGAAGGAGGTCGTGCAGGCATGGAACCAAGGAGCCTTATGGATTTTGGAGAAAGGTTGGAAAGCGATAACAATCGGGTAGTGATCAGAGATTGTGTGGCCAGTGCATTGCGAGAGGGAAGGGTGGCCCTACTGATGAATAATGTTCTGAGCAATGTAGCATCTATCCAGTCTGGCTTTCCTCAATTCCTCGCCCGCTTGGAGATTTGACCACAAAAAGCCATTCGAATCTTTCAATTCGATCAAATCCAATTGCAGTTTGGTTTTGTCCCACATTTCTTTCTCTCGATTGTCAATGACCCTGCCCTTGCCGTCCCATCCATCTGTAGGGTCCTCCACCATGTTGAAGTCACTACAAATTAGCACTTTGTGGGGGAGCGGGTCCAAGGAGGCCTAGGTGTTCAGTCTCTCCAACTCCTCATTGGGGGCATACATAGAAACTAAAGTAAAATGAAAGGAGGCACCAAAGGAAACAGCAATCCATCGATGGATTCTCGTGTTACAATCAAGTAGTCATTGCCCCTGAAGACCAACATAAAATGGCTTTCACCACAAATGGGGTATCTCTGCATTTTATGTGATGCCTTTAGGGCTCACCAATGCCCCTGCAACATTCCAAAGGCTTATGTGTGATGTATTTAAAGAATTCTTGCAAAAGAATTAGAGCTCTATGTTGATGATATGTGCGCTCATTCCAACATTAGACAAACACATATCCCTCCATTGAAACAAATCTCTGACAAATGTTGAGAATACTAGGTCTGCTTGAACCCAAAAAAGTGTGTTTTCATGGTTACACAAGGCAAGATTCTAGGACACATAGTGTCAAAGAATGGAATATCAACTGATGAAGATAAAGTTATAGCTATAGCAGAGAGGCCAAAGAATATCAAGGAAGTACAGGCTTTCATGAGTTACTCTTGATATTACCGATGCTTTATTCACATGTATGCAATAATTGCAAAGCCCTTGTACAACCTTTTGACTAACTTTGAGTGGAATGATGATTGTGAAAACTCTTTCAATGATCTTAAGTGATGATTGTGTTCAACACTAATCTTGACCACACCAAAATCGAGTAAGTCATTCCATGACCATGTGGATGCTTCCAACTATGCTATTGGATGTGTGCTAGCACAACCTACATGTGAAGAAAACATTGAGCTTCCTATTGCTTATGCAAGTAGGTAGTTGAACACATGAGAATGAAATTATACAAGTATAGAAAGAGAAGGATTAGGTATGATGTTTGTGAATAAGAATTTTAGACATTATTTTCTTGCAAAAAAGTTTAAATTTTTTATTGATCACCAGGTGTTACTCAACCTAATGAATAAACCTCACAATACAAGTAGGTTAGTAAGATGGTTTCTCTTACCAATAAAATATGATTTTGAGGTAGTTGTCAAGAAAGGTAAGACTCACCTTAGGGTGGATCACCTTTCTAGAATTACTTCAGGGGAATCCCCACAAGGAGTATTAGATGAACTTCCTAATGCTTACTTGTTCAACCTGGAAGCAATGCCTAATTGGGCCAAAACTATAGTGCTTATTCTTACTTTTAGACCTAAGCACCCCATGATGAAAGTAAAGGGTAAAGAAGTGAAATCTCAAAAGTATCATATCATGGCAGGAAGTGTATACAAGCACATGGATCATGAGATCTTAGCTTATTGTGTGGAAGAAGATGAATACACTAAATATTTGTAATTAGCACATGTAGGTGCATTGGAGCAACACCATTTGAAATACAAAACCCTACAATATCTATGGAGATTAGGTGTGTATTGACCAACGATGGAGGCAGATGTCCATAGGATGTGTAAGGATTGACCAACATGTATTAGTAGACCTCCGGTGGAACATGCAACTTCATATCAAGTGTCTTTCATACCGGATTGGAGCAATCCATTAATTGACTTTCTAAGGAAAAAACATTCCCTCAAGAAATGACCTTAACAAGGAGAAGAAATCTAGAGCAAGAGGCTCGAGACTATGCTTTCATTGCAGATAATCTCTACAGGCAAGGAAGAGATGGATATCTTAGACTTTGTATCCATGAAAGCAAATATATCAAGATTTTAGAAACTGCACACCAAGGTGTGCTAGGAGGACACTTTGGACCTGATTGAGTGATAAAGTCTATACTATTTGCAGGTCTTTGGTGGCCAATCCTTCACATGGATGCACACACTTATGTCAAGGGTTGTGACATATGTCAGTGAACTCAGTATCTGATATGTAAGGATGAGATGCCATTGAGACCTATGATGGGAGGACACACATTCTTTAATTGGGGAAAAGGCTTGGTTGGTCCTATTAATCCCCTAGCTAAGAGTTAACATGGAGAATATGTCATTGTTGATGCACAGATGATAGCTAAGTTTCTATTCGAGAATGTATTTACTAGATCTGGATTGTCAATAGAGTTGGTAAGTGATCGTGGCACCCACTTCTTGAATGAGGTCATTGAATGCTTGTTATAAGAATTCATGGTTATTCACAAGAAGTTGCACCCATATCATCCCCAAGCCAATGGACAAGCTGAGAGCAACAATAAGATCTTATGCATTGTTTTGACTAAGCTTGTGAATAATAAACATTCTAATTGGGACAAATAGCTACATCACACTGTTTGGGCATACAGAGTGGCCTATAAAATGGTACTCAATGCCACCCTCTTTTAGATGGTGTTTGGTCAAAATGCGATTCTGCCATAGCACAAGAGCATCAATGGATTGGACATGAGCTATCTTGTAGGATCTTGGATATAGAACGATTAGGAGAAACTCGACTAAGAGAAGCTGTTCAAATCTATGCAGCTAAGAAAAGACAAAAGGCATAATTCGATGCACATGTTAAAGATAAAGGCTTGAAGGGAGGAGACCTAGTCTTGGTATCTACACTAAAGCAACATGCTTGAAAATTAGAAAAGTGTGGCTATGGACCAATGATAATCAACAAAATATCAACCAGTGGAGTGGTTCAGCTAGCAACCTTAGATGGTGATATACTACCAAGTTACATTAGTGGTTGTCGAGTGATGCTTTACCAAGAACCATTAATGGAGGAAATGCTAAGTCGACTCAACACATTGAAAACACGCAAAGAAGAAGAGCAACCAATTAGAGAAGAAGACCAAGCAGAGGCCTTAGAATGTATCCAACCTATAAAGCTGAGGAGACAAGGTAGAGATCAACATATGAAAATTAATCATGAGGCACCAAGGTATCACATGGTGATGTGCCACACCAAGAGTGTTACCCCTCTTAACATAGTCAATAGACATGCCTTTACATCCATAAAAGTAGGAGAAGGCATGGTGCAGAGACTATTAAGGCCTTGATTGACTCAAGGGCGGCCACTAGTGTTGTGAGAATTTTTTGCTATCAAGACATGCAATCCTACATCAATCCTATTATACAAGTGTATATATACATATGAGTGTAGATTCTGTTGGAGTTAGACATCTGCGGAAGCACGCGAACAACACAAGGAAGAGGAAGAAGCTTGGAGCACAACACACAAGACTGAATGTATTACTAGAGAATGTACAAAGATAAGTAGCCCATTAGGGCAATAGGCGTATATACAAGCCGGGGGAAAAAAACCTCCTAAAGAGGGAAAAAAGTGCCCCGGCGGTCCTAGAGTGTTCACACACATCACTACCTAAATATATCAACAAATCCCCCTTGGGAGTGATGCGGTGAACAAGGAGCTGGCACTCATGTATAAGGAAGTGCCGAGCTATGTGGAAATCACTCCACAAAAGGAAGTAAGCCCAAAGCTTTGCGGAAAGCTTCAAACTTCTCCCTAGGCAGAGCCTTCGTGAAAAGGTCTGCAATGTTCTCCTGCGTGGGCACATATGCCAAGCTGATCTCCCCAGCAGAGAACCTCTCCCTGACATAGTGATAATGCACCTCAATGTGCTTAGTGCGAGCATGGAACACAGGGTTCCTCGCAACTGCCAATGCGCTCTGACTATCAGTGAAGATGGTGGTGGCAGAAGACTGGCCAACACCCAAATCAGCCATAAGGCGTCTGAGCCACACACACTCAACAGTTGCTGTGAAAGCTGCCCTATACTCAGCCTCACAACTGGAAGTGGCCACAGTAGGCTGCTTCTTGCTCAACCAAGATATACATGAGCTACCAAGCATGAAGCAAAAACCACTGGTGGACACACGAGTGTCATAGCAACCAGCCCAATCTGAGTCAGAAAAAGCATGCAAATCTGGCGGTAGTGATCCCCCCTTGGGATAAAACAACCCAAGTAGCCGAGTACCGCTCAAGTAGCGAAAGATGCGTTTAACCGCTTTCCAATGCGTGACTCCTGGGCAATGCATAAACCTGCTCATCTGTGAGACAGCAAACTGAATATCTGGCCGAGTAATGCATAAGTAAATCAAGCATCCAACAGCCTGCTGATAGAGAACAGCATCAAATGCATCTCCAGCATCATGAAGACTCAATCGTAAACCTGTCTCCATAGGAGTGGCAATAGGCTTACAGTCTTCAAGGCCAAAACGCTGCAATAATGTGTCAATATATTTCGTTTGACACAAAGCCATTCCACCATCAACTTGCATAAACTGAATGCCCAAATAGTGATGCAAATGCCCCAAATCAGACATCTCAAATGAGGCATGCAAATCAGCCTTGAAATCAGCAATATGCTTCTCAAGAGGACCAGTGAGCAGCATGTCGTCTACATAGACAACAATGATCAAAAGTACATCATTAGCACGCTTAACATATAAGGTGCTTTCAGTTGGACTGTTCTCAAAACCATGTGCAATCAGATAGGCATGTATTTTCTCATACCAAGCACGTGGTGCTTGCTTTAAACCATATAACGCCTTCTTTAACCTGCACACCTGGTTTTCATGCCCTTTCTGCACAAAGCCACGGGGCTGAAAAACATACACTTCTTCATGCAAGTCACCATTCAGAAATGCTGTTTTAATGTCCAACTGATGTACATTCCAACCATGATGGGCTGCAAGTGCACAAATGCTCCGAACAGTAGTCATACGGCATGTAGGTGCAAAGGTCTCATCAAAATCAATGCCTCTTTCCTGCGCATAACCCTTTGCAACAAGCCTAGCCTTATACCTGTCAACTGTACCGTCAGGTTTACGCTTCAGCTTGTATACCCACTTAGTGCCAATGGCCTTCTTGCCAGGAGGCAAGTCACATAAAGACCATGTACCATTCTTCATTATAGCATCATATTCAGATTGCATAGCAGCCATCCAATTTTCTGAATTTTGTGCTTCATCAAAAGAAACAGGCTCATTCTCATCACAGAGACTAGATGCAGCCATAGCATAGCAATCTGATGCAAAGGAGGTACTATGAGAGCCTGAACGAGTACGATATGACAAAGGTGCCTCTAATTTGCTGTCACGCAAAGTCTGCACCAGCCATTTTGGCATAGTTTTTGCCTGTTCAATATCAGCTCTCTCATCAACAAGTGCATCATGTAAATCTGCATCAGAAATGGCATGATCTGCATCATCATATGAAACCTGCAAAGGCTGAGAAGTTACCTCATTAGGACCAGCGCTAGCCTGTCCACCTGTAAAAAGAGGCATCAAAGTATCATACATGTCTTTGGAGCTAACAGATGTCTCCTTAGTACATGAAAGCAATGGCTGAATAGCATCTTCCACAAAGACAACATCACGGCTAACCAGAATGCGTTTAGTCTGTGGATGATACAGACGATAGCCTTTACTTTCAGAACTGTACCCAACGAAAATACATTTTACTGCCTTATCATCCAATTTTCTGCGATGTTGTTCAGGCACTAATGCATATGCCAAACAACCAAAAACACGCAGATGAGCAACAGATGGCTTGCGGTCATGCCAAGCCTCATATGGAGTGATAGACTGCAACGCTTTCGTGGGACACCTGTTCAGTACATATGCTGCACACATGACAGCCTCAAGCCAGAAACTATGTGGTAAAGCTTGACTTTTGACCATGCACCTCGCCATCTCCATGAGTGACCTGTTCTTTCGTTCAGCAACTCCATTCTGTTGAGGTGTATACGGCACTGTACACTGGTGTTTTATCCCACGTTCAGCCAGAAATGCATTAAAATCTGAAGACATATATTCCCCCCCTCGATTAGAACGGAGGGTGCCCATTTTACATGCTGACAGATTTTCAGCCAAAACCAAAAACTGTTTGAAGCACATGAACACTTCGGACTTTGCTTTGAGTGGATATACCCATGCATGCCTGGAAAAATCATCAATGAAAGTCACGAAGTAAAGGTAATTTCCAAAAGAGGGTGTCTGCATAGGACCACAGACATCACTATGTACAAGCTGCAATTTCTGCATAGCCCGAACTGAACCATCTTTTGGAAAGGAAGAACGCTGCATTTTGCCCAAAATACAGCCTTCTCAAACATGTTTTCCAGGTGCCTCAAGTTTGGGCAAAGAGGACACCATTTCAGATTTCTGCAGGCGTAACAAACTAGCAAAATTCAGATGACCAAAGCGTGCATGCCAAAGCTTTGCATCTGACATAGCCTGAGAATCATGAACTGCACATGCCGAATCATTCACAGATTTTTCATAGTCTATGAGCTTATACAGCCCACGACATAAAATGCCAGAAGCAATAATCACATCGCCATTTGAGAGATCATGGACTGTACACCTGTCATCAACGAATTTCACAACCAAGCCAATCTTGGCTAATGCAGAAACTGATAACAGGTTCTTTTTGATCCCTGGCACAAATAAAGCATCTGACAAAGTGAAAGAACTACCATCAACAGTAGTCAGAATGATCTTACCAACTCCCATAATAGGATAAGAGGAGTTATTGGCGCATGTGACAGTATTCCCTGTAGGGGCAGGCTCGAGTGAAGAGAAGAAACTGCGCTGCGAGGTAATATGTTTGGTTGCCCCACTGTCAAAGTACCAAACATCTGAGTCTACTGCAGACATGCACTGATCATGAGAAGATGGGTCAAAACTGCAAACAGTAGTAAACGCCCATTCTTCTTCCTACACAAGATTTGCAGACTCTGTTTTTGGTGTAGAGGCCTCTGCAACAACCATTCCAGCCTCTTTCTTCTTTGCCTCTTTAGCAGCCAGTTTTGGACAGTTCTTTATAATATGATCATTTCCTTTACAGTACTTGCAGAACAATTTCTGCTTTTCTGATTTCTTCTCATCTTTATCCTGGTTCTTCGATTGTGTAGCAATTGCAGATTTCTGCTTACTAGTAGAAGAGCTCCATTTTCCTTTGCCCTTCTGACTAGCCAGGAAAGCTTGATCTGCAACACGCATAATGGACCTGTTCTGCCTGGACTGATCTTCCTGCAACAGAACAGAGACTAATTCCTCAAATGACAAGGCATTCGGATTGCCTTTCATCATCAATCGAAGAGTAGAGGCAAAACTCTGATATGAATCAAGAAGGCCATTCAGAACGGTCTGCACAAGTGAGCTATCTGGTATAACCTCATCAGCAGAAATCAATTGTTCCTTCAGGTCTTTGATCTTTGTAAGAAAACTGTCCATCGAATCACCTTCATTCATGTGCTCACTCTCCAACTGTTTTCGGAGGTAAGCAACACGAGCCTCATTCCTAGCCTGGTACAAAGTGGTAAGTGTATCCCAAGCATCCTTTGCTGTTCTGCAAGAGCGAATGTGAGGAATAATGGCACGTTTGACAGACAAAGCTATCAATGCATGTGCCTGGGCATCTCTGCCATCCCAACGAATCTGCTCTGCAGTAGGTGCAACAGAAACAGCAGCACGAACAGGAATCTGCGGAATATCATCTTCGACACCATCTTCATCAACTCCAACACCTGTATTTGCAGTACCTGTCGTTACAGGTGTAACAGGACGTCTTTCAACACCCTGCACAATGTTCCACAATCCTTTTGCAACCAGTACATGTCGCATCATATAAGCCCATAATGGGTAGTTGGTACCATCCAACTTATCCTCAACAGCCAACATACGGAATACATCACTGCTTTCAGCCATGGCCGGTGACTAAAATACCTTGATGCAGAAAATTGACTGTATCTCAAAAAGTTGAACAGAACTGCCCAGACGAGTTCTGCTAGACCTGTAGCAGACTTCGAGACGCTTAAACTGGCGAACAGAAACTGGTATATACCTTTGGCACAAAAGGACGAAATAGCCTGCACAAGCACTGCGATAGTGCGTTCGGAGGCCGAAACGAGCTCAGATTGCGATTTCGGCACCACAGAACGAAGCTGTTTTGATCTCGAAAACACCCTGAGTATGCTCACCAAATTTTGTGCGAATCTGAGACTGTAAACGGAGGAGTGTCGACGGCGCCCTAGAAGAATCAACGACCTGCTCTGATACCAATTGTTGGAGTTCGACGTCTGCGGAAGCACGCGAACAGCACAAGGAAGAGGAAGAAGCTTGGAGCACAACACACAAGACTGAATGTATTACTAGAGAATGTACAAAGATAAGTAGCCCATTAGGGCAATAGGCGTATATACAAGCCGGGGGAAAAAAACCTCCTAAAGAGGGAAAAAAGTGCCCCGGCGGTCCTAGAGTGTTCACACACATCACTACCTAAATATATCAACAGATTCATCATTACATCAAAGTATTTTTGAAGTATTTACAAAACTATTGCACATGTGTATGTAGAACATCTCTTCCTAAACTTCCACTTCACTTCATGCTTTAGACTCTGATCTTTACTTCAACTCTTCATTCCTAACCTTCATATAATCATCACTTGTTGATTTTCTTGCTCCAACAGCTCCCCATCAATCATCAATTGTGATTACTTGCATCTTCTTTATCCCTACCATATCTTTAAACCTCTGCAACTTGGGTCCATCCAAACTCTTTGTCAGCATATCTGCAAGTTGATCCTTTGTAGGAGTATGCATGATTTCTATTTCTTTATCAACAACCTTCTCTCTCAAAAAATGATATTGAATCTCAATATGTTTGGTCCTGGCATGAAACACAGGGTTAGTTGCCAAATACAGAAAACTCATGTTATCTCCACAAATGATAGAAGTACTCTGAATAATATCAAAACTCTTCATGAGAGTTTTTAGCCATATGACTTCCTTTGTAGCTTCTACCATACCTTTGTACTCTGCTTCTGTAGATGATAGAGCAATTGTATGTTTCTTCTTAGAACACCATGAAATTAACTTATCTCCCCATAACACAAATACCCATGTGTTGATCTTCTATAATCAGAGTTACCTACCCAATTTGCATCACTATATATCTTGATCCTTGTATCTGAAGTAAAACCATAATACAAACCTTCTTTAAGTGTGCCCTTGATATACCTAAGCACCCTTTGACCTGCAACCCAATGTTCCTTTTTAGGATAATGCATGAGTTGAGATAGAACTCCAACTGCATAGGACAAATCAGGCCTTGTTAATGTAGCATAAATCAAGCTACCCACCAAACTCTGATAAAGCTTCATGTCTTTGAATTCTTCTCCTCCATATCTACTCAATTTGTGATTCACTTCAATTTGAGTTGATGCTATGCTGAAATCTTCCATTTTGAACTTGATTAGCAAATTCTTCATATACCTTTCTTGAGTCCTATCAAATAATCTATGACCCCAAGTCAATTTTTCTTGCTATTTCTTCTTCCCCATCCCTACTATTTTCTATGTGGGGTAATGTTTTTAGTCTTGGTGTGGTTTAGTCTTAGTCCAATAAGGTGTGTATATTCATGTGTTCCTATTACTAGCTTTGTGGCTCACTTCATAGGTTGCTTCACGATGTTGTATGCAACTCTATTGTAGGTGGCTCTCAAGTCCACTATAGGTTGTATCCAACAAGTGGTATCAAAGCTTTTTCGCCCTTGTGTTTGGAAGAACGTACTTGCAAACTCTCAAGGAAAATTTTGTCAAGGGCCAAGAGCAATACCAAGTTTTTATTGCAACAAAAATGAGATAATATAAGATAATCAAGGCCTCACTATAGGTTCATTGACATGGTCAAATGAGGTAGTTCCAAAGATGGGGAATAAAGTAACCTTAGAACATAGTAGTTTGAGTTAGTTTAACTCAAACTGGAGCAGATATTGTGAAGATCGTGCTCTGAATGCTCAAGAGTTTATGGAGACACCTAGAGGGTTGCAAATCAAGTGGAAGCATTCACATTGTTCTTTAAGATATAAGAAAATCTATGTTTATTCAAAAATTCATCTAGCCAGATGTTGGATTTTAGCTTCTAGCTAGAAAGGAAAGTGATCCTAAAAGACTCATGTCAAATCTAGTAAAATACTATAGTGAATATGGTGATATTACTATTGTACTCTAGTAGTATCCATTGTTCTTTGGTAGTCTCAATGAGGTTATAAATGCAAAGGTTTGCACCTATGTCTTCCTCATGTGCTACTTTGAGAGTTTCCCGATAACAAGGTATGAGAAAGGGCTATCTTACTTACTTCGAGAAAGGAGAGATGTGAGATAAACAAGTTCAATGAAATGATTTTTGCACTCTGGAAGAATTAGATAAGGATGTGTTGATTTAAGTAGATGGATAGGTCTACTATCAAGCTACATTTAGCTAATAATGTATACTTCTCAATACTTGAGTGTAACACTACTGAGAATCTATGGTAGAATTCATGTAATACCAAAGCACTATATGGTGAGATTGTCAATTGAAATGTTCTCATTGGAATTTCCTTCTCACACTTGAACCCTCGATTCTACAACTTCATTTTATTTGACACCAATCATCAAGGGTGGCCTACAAATTATGACAGGAAAAATATGGGTATTGTTTGCCTTGGGAACTCACATCAATGTGATGTGGTGGCAACTAGAGATGTCGGATTTCAATTTGTGGATTGCATTGTCTTCACTTTGAACAATGTCCAACATTACCTACAACTTATGTGTAGTCTCGTGTTAGTTAGCCAATTATACATGATATAGTCTATGAGGTAACTCTCTATGCTTGATCATATTGGATTTCCAAAGGGAGCATGATTGTTGCAACTTTTTAAATTCATATCTTAGAGTTGTGGCATTGTTGGATATGTCACCTATTGTGCAGTGGTTGGGAGTGTTGTCCTAAAAATGATACATACTAGTTATTTCCTTCACAAATTTTTCAATCTATGAGCATTACCACTTTGGAAAGTATACATGAAGTAGGCAGTGTGCTTCAATGAGAACTTTCAAGGAACCCTTAGATCTAGTTCACCCATATATATGGGAATCAATGCCATGGCATCATTTGGTGGTGCATATTACTTTATCACTTCTCTGGATGACTTGAGGAGGAAGGTTTGGGCATATTCTCTCAAGTCAAAAGATGAAGTTTTCTCTAGTCTTGTAAGATGGTTAGCTAGAGTGGAAACCAATACTAGAAGAAAGCTAAAGGTGCTTTGTCCAAACAATGGTGGAGAATATATATTTCAAGGGTTCAATTAATACTACGAATGAAAGCGCACACATCAAGAGTTGATGGCTCCATAGATCCAAACACATAATGGTGTAGTTGAATGGATGAATATGACCATCCAAGAATATCTTGTCTCAAAGTACACCATGTAGAATTGGCAACAAAGTTTTGGGCAGAGACACTAGTGACAACAATGCATGTGATCAACATGGCACCCAACACAACGAGGGGTTTGAGGTCACCCATAATTTGTGGACACATAAGTCTTTGGACTATGATAACTTGAGGTTATTGCATGGGAAGCCTTTGTACATGTGCCTAAATAGCTTCATTAAGAGCTAGATGTAAAATCTATGAAGTGCATCTTCCTACGCTATGACATGCTTGAAGAGTTTGGCTAACACTTATGGATCCAATATCCAAGAGGATAATCTACTATGGCAATGTCAATTTCTATGCATGTTTGCTTGATGCATAGTAGAGAGCATATTAACAAGCATCTCTTTATTTTTTGTTCTCTTTTGCAAAATTTACTTACTAGTTAGTTTCTTACTACCACTCTTTATATCATTAAGTGTACATACACATACAAACTAAAAAAAAAAACATAAAACCAATTAGAAAACATAAAAAGAAAAGATAACACAATTCTATAGATATGGAATTAGGACATATGTCCCCACATAGAGAGGATACACACATGGCTAAACATTCCCTAGACTCTATGGAAACCGTGAGCCAGATAATATCACACTTAAAAAGCATGCTTCATACTATTTTAGATCATGTAAGTAGCTCTAAGAAACAAGAATCCATGATTGATGTTAAGACCATAGGCATGGAATCAGGAATCTATGCAAGCACGAGATTATTAAGGTCTCTATGAGGGCATCCAAGCTAGATAGGCTTAAGGACCTTAATCCACCAGATTATCATGGCTCTACTGGTGAACGTACTTCTGATGTTGTTGAAGAGTGGCTCGACACGTGGGAATAGTGCTTTTGTTTATGTCATATCATGGACGACATGCATTAGATTCAACAGGCAATGCCTAATCTTATGGACATTTCCCATAGGTGGTAGCATAAGATAGAGAAAGACAAGAAAGAGTCCATGAATTTAGAACAATTCAAAATTTTGGTTTACAATAACTTTGTGCTACTAGATGAGAGTTCTAGGGCACTTGACACATGGTTTTCATTAGTCAAAAATACCAGATTATCCAAGAATACGCAGATAAATATAGGGAGGTACTTTACCAAACTCCATTCTACAGTTTCTCCAAGTCCACAAGTCTCTCTTGGGGTTGAAAAGGACTAAGACTAGTCAGCCCTCTTCCTTGAGTGTTCTTGTTTTGACTAATGCATAGCCTCATAAAGAGGCTAAGTAGGTGCACATGGTTAAAACATATTTTGGAGCTAAAACGAAAGTGTTCGCTCTAGCTCAGGCTTAGAATAAGTCTATTATTGCCCCTCAATAGAAAGAGGGGGCAACGAAAGAAGTTTATGTTATGGATGTTTAAGCCAACATCGGTTTAAAGACTATCCTGGCAAGAAAAAGATAGTACTCATCATATTCATACACACTACATAGGTAGGGAGTGATGGATGAGTACTTTGGAGATTCTACATCATAGAAATCATCTCCCATAGTGTCCATTATTGGAAGTGTGGTAGGCCCAATAAATCAATCATAGGTTAAATTCAAGATCTTCCAACACTTAACCTTAGAACATTACACACCTTAACTTGATCAAGAGATATCAATGACAATAGAGATATAAGAATACAATTATGAATGTATGGTAGCTTGTTGCTATTACACTCACTAATAATAAAAAATACCAATTACAATGTGTGTATGATATAAAAATTGAATGTAGGATGAATCTAAGTGATAGTTACAACAATTGAGTGAAAAGTGTGCCTAAGAGGTACAAAATTTGAGTTAATATATGCAAAAATAAGGATCAACATTATTGCAAATAGTCAAGATAGCAAACCCATTAACATCAAATGTATGCTTGAGTCATGACTTGAAGAAGTGAAGATTTGAATCCTTGGGACCTTTCATGATCATATCATCTACATAGATATGATTATAATCAAGGCATCTGACTCTACCTTAATATAGAGGGTTGGAGTGGCATGTGAGTTTTCAAAGCCAATGGATAATAGGTACAAATACATCTTTTCATACGAAGCTCTTGGTAACCCCCTTCAAACCATAAAGTGCTTTGATAAGTTTGTATACTAAGTATTCTTTATCTATCTCTTCAAAACCTTCTAGCTAATGAATATAGACATCTTTATGTGGATCACCATTCGGAAAAGTTGTCTTGACATCTAATTGGTATGCATTCCAATTAAAAATGAAGCATCTAAAAGTAGTATTTTGACTATGGTCATTCTAGAAGTAGATACAAAGGTTTCATCATAGTCAATTCCTTTTGTTTTGTGCATAACCTTTGACTACAAGTCTAGCTTTATAATTGTCAATTGTACCATCTACTTTTCTTTTGATCTTGAAGATCCACTTGACACCAATTGCTTTCTTACCTTTTGATAACTCACATAGCTTCAAAGTTTGATTATTATGTATAGAATCAATCTCCTCTTGCATTTCTTTCTTCCAAATAGGACTTTGTAGTGGATCTTTGACACTAGTTGGTTCATCTTTAGCTAAAGTTAGTTCAAGAATATTATTGATCTCAAAACGTTCTACATAATTTGCTTTATCTTTTTTATCTTTTTGACTTTTGGTTCTTCCTTTAAGTGGCTTGATCCCAATATCCTATAGTGTTTTACATATCATTTTGAAATTTTCAGGAATACTAGTGATAGCTTTGGTTCATCCATAACTCTTTCCTTAGGTGCTCTAGAAGTTTCTCTAACTTCATAAGTTGGTACATCAAGAGGTAATCAAGAAATAGGGGAATATGGAGCTATAGATGGTGGTGATGTAGGTTCAACAATTTTCTCTTTACCTTTATCAAGTGTAGCCTTTTGGGTTTGAGAAGGTTTTTTACCTCCATCCCTTGTATGGTTGAATGTAAGCATCCAAATTTGCCTTGACAAATGCATTATCATCTGCCTTGATGAAGTTTGTAATATCTGCATGTCTATCATATATCTATTTTTTTGCAATGTAAGCATTGCAGGAGAGTAGGATATCACATGTCTCTAGTACATAGAACCTATATCCTTTACTTTCAATTGGATAACCAATGAATACTGCTTTGATTGCTTTGACATCTAGCTTACCATGATCCTTCTTCTCAATGTGAAATTAGGTTGGATTTCCAAAAACTTTGAAATATTTCACATTGGGCTTCTTCCCGTGATAAGCTTCATAAGGTGTAATGACCTTTAAAGCTTTTTGTGGAAGACCTATTAAGAATGTGGTTTTTTGTATGTACTATATCAAAAAAAAAAAGGTGAAAGTTTCTTAGAGGTCATCATACTACACATCATTTCAACAAGTTTCCTATTCTTCCTCTCTACAAAACCTTTCTGTTCTAGAGTATAGATAATAATTAGCTGATGAGAGATTCCTTTATCTTCAAGAAAATAATTGAAGTCTTTTGACAAATACTCTCCTCCTTTGTCATTTCTCAAAATTAGGATCTTTGATTGACTTTCATTCTCAACCATAGCTAAAAAACTATTAAATGTCAGGAATACTTCTCACTTTGCTCTAAGACCAAAAGCCCAAAAATATCTAGAGAAATCATCTTTGAATCGGACAAAATATCTGAATCCTTGAATAGAATCTACCCTCATAGGTCCATTCACATATGAATGTATGATCTATAATTTCATGATAGTTGTGATGTATCCATGCCTCTTGAATAATAGTTTGTGAAGCTTTTCTTCAAGACATCCTTCACATGCTTCTCCATCATCTAGTAAAGCAAAAGTGGAAAGGTTCTCCACCATACCTTAGTCTTCTTTAATGTACTTGAGAGTTGTGTAATTGATATGATTAAATCTAGCATGCCATAACTTCATGTTTTCTTTAGGTGTTGATGACCTAGCAACATTTGCATGACTAATTTTGGATAGTACAAACATTCCACTTTTGTTTTCTCCTTGCAATTTTTTTTGTTCCTCATTTGGAGTGATGATCTGGCATGAATCTTTCTTGAATGTGACCTTGTAACCATCTGACAAGAGTTTAGAGATGGATAGAAATTTATTCTTCATTTCAAGTACATATAAAACATTAGTAATCATGAAGTTTCCTCCTCCTGTGGATTTTAGGTTTACTTCTCCAACACCAAAAACATCGAGATCATGACCATTTTCCATGGTCACCTTTCTTCCTAGAGAATTGTGAAGGGTAGAAGACACCTCCTTGCTCCTTGTCATATGCTTAGTAGCACCAGAATAAAGAATCCAAGGATTTTATGAGATCATGTAACTTTGCTTGATCAAACGCTATCTCTTCAATATTGACACAAGCATATGTTTCCTCATTTGAAGACTTGGGCTTTGAACTTTCTTCAACATTGTTTCACAATGATCTGTTCTTATAATTAAAAATCTTTTGAAGAAGTACTAGAACTAGATGTTGTAGAAAAATTAGTTAAAGTCTTTGAAATAGAAGCCTTACTTTCCTTCTTAATATGTTGACTTTTCTTCTTCTTCTTTGTTGTTTCCCTCTTCTTCTTTCCTTTATATGATGATACCATAGTTCCTCATTCTCTTCCATACTCTTCTATTGGTCTTCATCTTGAAGTAATAGAAATTGCAACCCATCTTATGGAGAGAGAAAGAGAAGTAACAAATTATCTATAAGTAGATGGAAGTGAACTTATGAGAGTACTCACCACCATCATGAATTGTGACACCAAAATTAAGTAATTGATATATTTGAGTATTTGAGCTTTGAAAAATGTGACTGAATTGATTCCCCAACTTTCATCCCTATGTTGGATAATTGTCTCGTGAGGTGAGAGTTCCTAACATGGTTCTTGCTCTGATAGAGATTCTCTAATTCCAACCAAGCTTGATGAGAGGTTCTACATGACTTGATTCGTGGAATAATATGCCCCTTGAATCTCATAACAATAAATGAGAGTGCCTATGCATCTCTTGTCCCATCCATATTGCTCTTTTGAAGGTTGAATCTGCATATGTCTGCCTTCTATCAATGGATGAAGATGTAATCTCCTCTTCTTCCTCTTCACTCTACTAGGTAGAAATTGGAGTAGTATCCTTCGATGAAGAAGCCACATCTTCATATCCTTGTCTCAGTCTAGGGTACTTTCCATTAATAATGTTCCATGGGTCCTTGGAAACTAACAAATTCATCATCATAAAACTCCACATTGGATAGTTAGAGATTCCATCTAATTTATCTTCTTGTTCAAGTCTATTTCTATAGTCACTTATCTTGAGTTTTGTATGAAAACTATGCTCTGATACCAAAGGTTGGAAGTATCGTAGGCCTTCCAACACTTAACCTTAGAACATTACACACCTTAACTTGATCAAAAGAGATAAATGACAATAGAGAGATAAGAACACAATTATGAACGTGCAATAACTTAATGCTACTTAACACACTAATAATGAAAAATATCAACTACAATGTGTATGATACAAAAACATAATGTAGGTTGAATCTAAGAGTGCTAGTTACAATAATTGAGTAAAAAGTGTGCCTAAGATGTATAAAATGTGAGTGAATATATAGAAAAATAAGGATAAATACTATTCCAAAAAGTCAAGATAGCAAACCCATAATTGAAATTAGGTCTTCTCTGAATTAGAGCAAGAGCAATAGTTCCTCCTAGTGTTGAAGTAATAGGTAAAGTCCTAATATAGTATTAGCAAAAGTAGAAACCTTAAAGTAGAAGCTATAACTCTCCATAATCAGCATGCACACAATGGATGTGTGAAGAAGAATAAGGTTGGCCATATCCAAACTCCTTCAAATCTGCAAGAGTCCTTCTATTAGCTAAAATACCTTTGTAGATTGATCTTTGTTGAGTTGGTCAAATTGGTGACTTGTAAAAGTGGTGCATAGGTGGCGCACAAGTGTCTAAGGACATGGGTGCAAAGGTAGTGCACAAATAGTTGTTCACAAGGTTCTTGCAAGAAAAGTTAAATACAAGTTGCAAAAAGGTATTTATGAGGGGTTTTTAAAGCTTTTAAAGTGTTATAGAAGGTTTAGGTGAACTCTTCCTTTGCACACATTGTGTAGAAATTAAGATCCAATGTGGAAAAGATAAGATGTGAAGATGGTATGCAAGAGCTTATGTGTGGCCTCCCATTCAATTTTTTTTTCCATAAATTCACTAAAGGAAAAAATAGGGAGTCATTGGTCTTTCCATGAGAAGTTTCTTAGGACAACAAAGTAAGCACCAAGATAGACAAGTAGTTGAAGCGATGTACGTAAGAGGAATTGACACACCATAAAGGAGCATTCTTGGTGATAGACTAAGTGAGCAAGGATCACGAGCATACACTACACTTAGAGAGCGAGAGAGCAAGACACACACTCTTGGATAGTGCACAAAGAGCCAAGGTGTACAAAAGAGAGACCAAGTGTGCAAAGGAGGTGACAAAGTATGCAGAGAGAGTGCACAAAGAGCAACTAAGGTGTGACAAAGTATCATCAAGAAGGTGTTGCAGGTTGATAGTAGAAGTGGCCAAATCCTTCAATCTTATTGGAAGCTTGGGTGCAAGGAGTGCACAAGGGAAAGCTACTATACAAGGCGAAGGACTGGCACAGAGTTTGACTGCACAAGTAATTATGATATTTTGTGTACTTGTGTATGCACTTCATTGGCTTCATTGTTATGCATGGAGAACATTTTGTCTTATTCTAGACAAAGCTATTGTAATCTTTTATGCTAATGAAGACACAAATGCTTCCAATGAAATCGTCTTTTTTTTTCTTCTCCATTCTTCTCCTACAAACACTCAAGCCCCTTTTAACTAAAGAATCCCCCAACAATATTGATGGATGATTATTGAGGGGCAAGTGAGCCTCTCCTTATATAGTGAGGGATGGGGCTTAGAAAGGCATGCCTTTGGATAAAATTAAGGCACATGGGCTAAAAAACATAAATCGTGGAGGGCACTTAGCTTTTATGGCACTCAACTTTTAGGTGAAAAGCAGATAAAACATGATGAAAAGAAAAAATAGGGTTAAACTTCCAAGGTAAAATCTAGAACCAAATATTACAATGTTATATATCCTTGGAAAGCTCTCGATGATTACTTTCCAATGGTGCAATAAAATGTTTTCCCATTTTTTGCCAAATTTTGACAAACTCATAAAATAAGGATTGTTGGAACATTAGAAATTTAGGGCATTTTGCCATTGTTTTCCAACATCCATGATGTTCACTAAGAGGGTACCCTCTCTAGTAGATGTGCTTTTGCCAGTGACACAAAAGGGTTGCCACTTCCTAGACATGGAGGTCATGGTTATGAGAGGACTCATGGTAGGATATCTTATCAAGGTGCTCTTTGATCCAGACTCCACACACAATGTCATCAGTTCTCTTCTCATTAGAAGGTTACACCAAGAAAGTCTACAATCATATTATGCCTACACAATGGAATTAGTTGATAAGAAAGACATTGAGACATGGGACCAATGAGTAGTTTGTCTAGCTATCTAGATCCAATCCTATGAGGACATATTGGATTTCAAATCACACATTTTAATTTAGTGCTAAGTAAATAGTGCATGCTAGGAATTGACCAATCATAGATTTTTCTTCTCATGTGTATCATTTTGAGCACAAGGGGAGGCAATTACTAATCCTTGGAGAGCCAAGTCTTCAAGAGACATGATTGATGATTGCAAACAACCTACTTAAAATTGATAATAAGTATATCTATTTTTTGTATTTTGTGTATTTGTCATGTGTAGTGATGGATTCTCACAGTCAAGGAAGTTTGAATTAGAATACTCAAGAACCTTTAGAAAAGATGAGAGAAAAATTCCAATAATTATTTTTAAGTGAATTACCTTGGGGTTTAACTCCTTGGAGGTTTATTCAGCATAGGATTGAGCTGGTGATAGAAACAAGTGTGATTTCTCAACCACCATTCCATATGAGTTTGTAGGAGGAGAATGAAGTCTGCAAGGTTGTCAATGAGTACTTAAAGAAGGGCTGATTAGACCCCTATTCATCCTTTGCAACACCAGTTCTCCTAGTAAAGAAGAAAGATGGGTTTTATCGGATGTGTGTTGACTATCAAGCAGTGAATAAGATTATCATCAAGCATAA
Organism: Ceratopteris richardii; assembly: GCA_020310875.1. Classification (NCBI taxonomy): domain Eukaryota; kingdom Viridiplantae; phylum Streptophyta; class Polypodiopsida; order Polypodiales; family Pteridaceae; genus Ceratopteris; species Ceratopteris richardii. The sequence goes on from MU260387.1 coordinate 57,230, forward strand.
ATACCCCATGCCCAAAATAGATTATCTTCTGCCATCATATTAGAGATAAAGAGCTCGATGTACATAAAATAGCTTTCAAGACCCCTTTTAGTCATTATGAGTATTTGTTTATGCCATTTGGTCTTACTAATGCACCTACTATTTTCATGATGTTAACAAGTGATGTTTCATCCTTTCATTCACAAGTTTGTTGTAGATTGTATGGATGATCAATTATTAAATATTAGGTATGTACATGAGCATGCAAATGATTTGAGATTAGTGTTAAATAAGTTAAAAGAAAATCATTTGTTTGTAAATCTTGAGAGAACGTAGTTGTTTCTTCTGAAGATAGAATATATATGGCATGTAGTCTTGAGTGATGGGGTCAAGATGGATCCTAAGAAGGTCTCAAATATATTAGAATTGCCAATTTGTCAAGATGAGGGATAGCTTTGGTCATTTTTAGGACTTCTCAATTTCTATCAGGAATCTATCTGATCTTATTTATCGATAATAGCTAGAATGATGAATCTAGTACCTTTTACATGGAAGCAAGTGTTACACTTATGTGTTCCTCAAGGAGCTTTGATGTGAACCTTTTTCCCTATACATGGGCACTTTTTACTCTAGTTCTGGCTAGAGATTTTTTCCCCATGTTACCACATACATGATTCACTCATATGTGGTGGTACTTTGTACTTAGGGATATTATTCAGCTCTTACTTCAATTCAGTTCATTGTCAATAGAGAGAGCTATTCCAGCCATTGTCTTCTCCCTGTGTCTTGTTGCGTTTGTGCTCCTTGTGTGTGCTTCTTGTGTGTCTCTCACACTTCTACACACATCCAACGGTGGTATCAGAGCAGGTTCAGCTCCTTCTCAAGTTTTGATTTTTCGCATCGAGGTGCACGCGCGCACTTTTAACAATGCAAATCGACTTCGGAGCATAGAAAAGTGAATTTCAGTAGCCAAGAAACATTTCCACCAAGAAAACTGGGGTTTTACCCCCATTTCAAAGCCATTTGTGCAATCAGAATTGTCATCAGAGTGATGGTTTGTGAGCTGAAATTTCAGCATTCATTTCAGCTTTTGTCGAAGTAAAGATTTTGTCACATTCATGTTCACCAGTGAAATGATGGGCAGCAATGACTTGTTTGGCATGCTTCAAGATGAAGATAAGCTTGATGGGACCAACTATCTGATGTGGTCTTACATGATGAAGCATGTTCTTGTTGCTAAAGAACTTTGGAACATAGTGGCAGATGTAGATCAAAGACCCGCAAGTTCTTATACTTCACAGTCTACTGTCACAGATGGAGCTTCTTCTTCGAGTACAGTGGTTTCTCCTTCTCCACCTACACAGGAGCAGCTTAGATGGGATGGAAAAGATGTTCAATCTCATGCTTTGATTGCGCTTTCAGTGAAGCATCATATAGTTCCACACATTTGGTCATGTTCTACATCGAGACAGACATGGGACACTCTTGCTTCTTTGTATGCCGTGCGTAATGAAGCACATGTTGCATACTTGAGGAAGCAACTTGAGGATGTATGTATGGCTGAAAATGAATCAGTGGATGTGTATGTGACTCGCATCAAGGACTTGAAAGAGCAATTCGCAAACATAGATGAGATTATTCGGGATGCATCACTCATTTCTACATTGTTGAACGGATTACCAAAATCTTTTCAAAGCTTTGATACTACACTCCATTTGGTTGCAAAAGGAAATCCTAATATGTATGCATTTGATGAGGTTGTGTCTCTGCCTTTGCAAGAAGAGCAATCTAGAGTGAATAGGAGTGTGATTGAGGGAACGCAACCACTTGCTATCTCACAAAAGGGGAAAAGCAAGTATGGTTCAACTTTGGGTTCATCAAAACCAAAGCCTCAAGTTTCCTCTTCCACTCATTCCTCAAATGATGCTGATTTGCAAAAGAAGAAGAGATGCAAATATTGTCGAAAGGTTGTTCATACTATTGATGAATGTAGAAAGCTTGCTAAACGCAATGAAAAGAAGAAGGAATCCGGCATGTCTATTGTTGAAATTCAGCAAATGCAAAGAATGATGAAGCTAACATGGCTCAAGATTTTTGGGCATATGTTGTTACATTTCATTATGATGCTTCTTTGCATTCTAAATGTATGATTGTGAGTGAGGTGGATTCGGATTGGTTCTTTGATAGTGGTGCTTGAAAGCACATAACATCATGCAAAAGATTTTTTGCCTCTGTGAAAGATGCACCCAAAGGAGGACATTTGGTGTGTGCAAACAATGCCTCTTGAGAAATGGAGCTTATGGCTGCAAATGGAGGTGTGATTCTCTTGAAAAATGCATTGTATGTGTGCGGTATCAAGAAGAACTTAATTTCAGTTCTATTGATTGCCAAAGTTGGACTTCATGTACACTTTGTTGATGATAAGTGTATGGTTCATGATTTCAGCAATGGCGATGTTATCATGATGTCTGGTACATTATGTAATGGTTTGTATCGCATGGATACATACAAGAGTGCCTCGAATGCCTTGATTGCTCATACTTCTTCCATGGCTGAAATGGAGCTTTGGCATGCTCGTTTTGGTCACTTGAACTTCAATAGTTTGCTTTACTTGAAAAAGGACATGATTATTGGTTTTCCTACACGAGTCCATTGAAAAGCATGCATGTGAAGGTTGCATTCTTGGAAAAATGCATCGTGCTCCTTTTCCAAAACATAGTCACACACACTACAAGAAAATTGCAGCTTGTTCATATTGATGTATGTGGTCCCGTCAAGACTCCATCTTTTGGGAAGCATGTATATTTTTTTACCTTCATTGATGATGCTACACGCCATACATGGGTGTATCCTATGAAAGCAAAGAATGAGGTATTTTCTTGCTTCAAAGCATTTTTAGCTATGGCTGAAATTTTTTCTTCACAAAAGTTTTTGACTCTACGCATGGATCGTGGTGGTGGATACATGTCACATGATTTTAATGATTTTCTTCGTGAAAGAGGTATTTCACACCAATGTATGGTGCCATATACACCTCATCAAAATGGTATTGCCGAGCATAAAAATAAAACACTTTTTGAAATGGCACGATGTATGGTTAAAGGAAAGCATCTTCCTGATAAGTTTTGGATGGAAGCGGTCATGTGTGCAAATTATGTGTTGAATCGTTGCCCTACAAAAGCATTGAGTCACCACTCCTTATGAGGCTTGGAATGGTAATAAGCCTATGGTTAGTCATATGCGTGTGTTTGGTTGTTTGGCATATGCTCTTGTGTCATCACAACAACGTCACAAACTTGATGACAAGGCAAAGAAATGTATTTTTGTTGGTTATAGTGCTGAAAGTAAGGGATATCGTTTGTACCATCCATTGACGAACACAATTATTGTGAGTTGAGATGTGGTATTTGCTGAAAATTCAGTTTTTCCTCTACTTGAATGCAAAAAGCTGCCAACAGTTAGCTCACAAGATGTGTTTGATACACTCATGCCTTTGTTCCAAAATGGTGGGCTTGACTATGGCCATGTAGACCAGCCAAATGAGGCACAAAGGGCTGAAAAATTCCAACAAAATAGTGCTGAAAATGCAGAGAATTTCCAATCAAACATGGCTGAAATTTTTCAACCAAAAATTATCAAAACTACTGGAAATTTCTAGCCACATATGGTTGAACATTTGCATCAAATATAGCTAAGAATGAGCATGAAATTTAGCCCACGCATGATGTACATATTGAAGATGTTTTACATAATGAATGCATGTCTGTCAAGAGTGCACAAACTATGCCAAAGTGGTTGAAACAAACTTTGCAGGACAGCAAATCGAGTGCACATTTCCTTGGTAGAACAAGATCAAGCTCTCACCATCCATCAAGTAATTTTGTGGATTATTCTCTTATTGCTACAACATGTAATGAAGAGCCACTTTCTTTTGAAGATGCATGTGACGATCCAAAATGGATGAGTGTTATGCAATCAAAAATGGATTCCATACATAGGAATGGTACTTGGGAGTTATGTGAATTAACTAAAGGAAAGAACGTCATTGCTACAAAGTGGGTTTATAAGATTAAGAGAAAATCTGATGGTAGCATTGATCGCTACAAAGCTAGATTGGTTGCCAAAGGATATGCGCAACAATATGGCATTGACTATGAGGAAACTTTTGCACCTACTTCATGCATGACTACCATTCGTACCATGGTTGCATTGGCTGCCCATCGAGGTTGGAAAGTGCATCAGTTGGACATAAAAACCGCCTTCTTGAATGGTGATTTGCAAGAAGATGTTTATGTGAAGCAACATCCTAGATTTGCTATGAAAGGGAAAGAGCATATGGTTTGTCGCTTGCATAAAGCCTTGTATGGTCTCAAGCAAGCTCCACGTGCATGGTATGACAAAATTCATAAGCAATTGATTGCTCTTGGCTTCACATCTAGTCCAATTGAAAGCACACACTATGTACACAAAAATGGGGTTGATCTTATAGCCCGTGTTCTTTATGTCGATGACATACTCTTGACTGGGTCATGTGATGCAAAACTTGACATTTATATGGCTGATTTGCAGCATACTTTTGATGTCACTTATCTTGGTCTTTTGAGCTACTATCTTGGCATCCAATTTGTATCAGTCGAGGGGGGAATTGTTATGCATCAAGCAAAGTATGTTGAAAAACTATGAGCGTTTCGACTTTGAGGATTGCAAGCCAGTTTCCACACCAATTGAAACAAGATTTAGATTCTCAATTGAGGATTCCAGTGATGCATTTGACATTTCTCTTTATCAGCAAGCTGTGGGATGTCTTATATATGCATGCAACACAAGGTCGGATATACAGTATGCAGTTTCCCAGTTGAGTCGATTCATGCATAGCCCTGGCACTAAGCATTGGCAAGCAGTGAAACGTGTGTTTAGATATCTCCGAGGCACCTTGAGCTTAGATCTCTTTTATGGTAGAGATATTCAGCCATGCTTGTATGCTTTTACAGTTAGTGATTGGGCTGGTTATTATGATACTCGTGTGTCCACTAGTGGTAATTGCTTTTTCCTTGGAGACTCATGCATATCTTGGTCGAGTAAGAAGCAACCTACAGTGGCGACATCGAGGTGTGAAGTTGAGTACAGGGCAGTTTCCATAGCTACAGTGAAGTGTATATGGCTGAGATGCCTATTGATGGATCTTTGCATGGAGATTGATGCTTCTATGCATATTCTCACTGATAGTCAGAGTGCTTTGGTTGTTGCACGAAACCTAGTGTTTCATGCATGGACCAAACATATTGAGGTGCATTATCACTATGTGAGAGAGCGCCTTCATGCAGGAGATATTGATTTGGTATATGTGCCTACACAAAATAATGTGGCAGAAATATTCACCAAAGCTCTTCCAGGGGAAAAGTTTGAAGACTTTCGCAAAGCTTTAAGCTTATTACCTTGTGGGGGTTGATTTGTCACTCCTTGCATGTGTTCACATCATTCGCTCCAGGGGGTTTTGTTACACTTATGTGTTCCTCGAGTAGCTTTGATGTGAACCTTTTTCCCTATACATGGGCACTTTTTACTCTACTGCTGGCTAGAGGTTTTTTCCCCATGTTACCACATACATGATTCGCTCATATGTGGTGGTACTTTGTACTTAGGGATATTATTCAGCTCTTACTTCAATTCAGTTCATTGTCAATAGAGAGAGCTATTCTAGCCATCGTCTTCTCCGTGTGTCTTGCTGCATTTGTGCTCCTTGTGTGTGCTTCTTAATTTTGATACTCTGAAGGCTTCAGTGCTCAAAGTTGTGGGGGTTGATTTGTCACCCCTTGTATGTGTTCACATCATTCGCTCCAGGGGGTTTTGTTACACTTATGTGTTCCTCGAGTAGCTTTGATGTGAACCTTTTTCCCTATACATGGGCACTTTTTACTCTACTGCTGGCGAGAGGTTTTTTCCCCATGTTACCACATACATGATTCGCTCATATGTGGTGGTACTTTGTACTTAGGGATATTATTCAGCTCTTACTTCAATTCAGTTCATTGTCAATAGAGAGAGCTATTCTAGCCATCGTCTTCTCCGTGTGTCTTGCTGCATTTGTGCTCCTTGTGTGTGCTTCTTAATTTTGATACTCTGAAGGCTTCAGTGCTCTGAAGCCTATATCTTTTAAAAGTAAGAATTTAAGTAGTCCACAACATAATTGACCATTTCATGGACATAATTTCTATGTTATGGTGCATGCTCTTAGAGTTTGGAGGCAGTATCTTTATGTATCACCATATACTCAATTATTTATGTAGCCAAGCATATCTTCAAGGTAGATAGGCTCATTGGGTTGAGCTAATGTAAGATTTTTGTATGGAAATCTTGTATAAAAGTGGAAGATAACATATAGTTGATGCATTGCCTAAGATAATGTATCAAACAAGCTTTACAAATTTAGTAAGCAAAGTTGGAAGATCCATATTTGTTGCATATTATTATAACCATTAATGATGAATCTATTATAGATGGATCAATTCCATTTGCTTCTTCCCCTAGTAAAGTAAACAATTTGATTCCATATTCCAATCTATCAATAGACAATGAAATTGCCAAATAGAAAGTAAAGGTTTGCATACTAGATTCCTCATATTTCAGAAGAAAATTAATGCATGATAACCATGATGTTCCTTGTGCAGGATGTCCTAGTGTTGAAAAGACCATTCAGCTAATCAGAAAAACATTTTGACGGCTTGGATTAACCAAAGATTTCCACATATATGATTGAAAGTGCTTTATGTGTCATGTGAACAAGGCAAAAAGGGTTAAGACACCATGTCTTTTACACCCTTTATAGTTTCTAGAGCACAACTAGGATAGTATACCCATGGACTTCATAGTGGCATTGTTATGGATCAAAGGAAGTAGGATGCTATCCTAGTAGTGGTAGATAGGTTGAGCAACCTTGCTTATTTCATACCCACATCGGAGAAGATTAGAAGCTCCATAGGTTATAGAGCTATTTATGTTGGACTTAGGACATGACAAGCAGGAGATGGTTGAACCACACCCTAAGAGGGATGATTAGGAAGTAATCATCAACCATGGCTTTTGGGGAAAGTGGTTAGCCCATCATACTCCTAGCTAGTAGGTCATGAGTTGGATTCCCACAATTGGTATCAGAGCCTAGGAAATAGACTTGGACAAGGTAGATGCACGGCACGACACATCGCATTGCAAGGTACATCTCATCAAGTTAGATCCCATGAGGGTAAATATTGTTAGGGTACATCCTGTCAGGGAACATGCCATCAGGGTACATCTCGTTAGGGCATAACATTGTAGGGTACGTTCTATTGATGTATACCTAGAATGGGTGAGAACCAAGGTTCAAGATGTTGAGGTTGAGAACAAGGGCTCAAGACACCAGGTTGCAAACAAGGCAAGTTTGTAGGCAAGTGGTCGAGGAAGTGGAAAAGGCAAGGTTCAAGGCACCAAGGTTGAGAGCAAGAGTTCAAGAGACCAAGGTTGAGAATTAGAAGATTCAAGAGAATGTCCAAGGCGAGATCAAGGGTTGATCGTTGAGGACAATGATCTTTAGACATGGAAGAGAGTGTTAGGCTTAGGACATGACAAGCAAGAGATGGTTGAACCACACTCTAAGAGGGAGGATTAAGAAGGAATACTCAACATGGATTTTGGGGAGTGGTTAGCCCATTGTACTCCTAGTTGATAGATCATGAGATCGATTCCCATAATTTATCCAACATATCTTCAGATTGCACGACATCCATAATTTCAAATAGGGATGTTAGATTTACAAGACACTTTCAGAAGTAGTGGTGACCATCCACAGATAGATGGTCAGAATGAGAGGATCAACCAAATATTTGAGGACATGTTGAAGGCATATGTGTCTGAGAGGCACACAGATTGTGATAGTTATTTTTCCTTAGTAGAGTTTATATATAATAATAGACCTCATAAGGTGATTTTGGATGTCTACTTTTGATATGAATTATGGTATGAATACCACTCCTCCCAATACAATAGGAATCCCAAAGAAATTTCATAGTTCTATGAAGTTTCTAGCAAATTTGGAAATAGCTAAGGCCAACATGCAGCACGTGATTGATAGGACTAAAGAGTATGCTGATGAAAGAGATCTCCTAGAGTTTTTGAAGAAGGAGATATATTTTTTCAACTTCCAACAAGATCAACTTCATTATCCACAGGGAAGTGCACTAAGCTTTCACCAAGGTTTTGTGGACCTTGTATGATAGTTAAGAATCTTAATGATTTTTAATAATGACTAGAGCTTCCTTGAGATTGTAGATTCCATCTAATGTTTCATGTCAGTAAACTTAGAAAGTATAACACAAACAACACAAGGCAGATGAAGAAGCTTGGAGCACAACACAATCTAGAATGTATTACCCAGTGAATCTAAAAATATTAGAGACCCATTAGGGTTATAGGCATATATATCCAAATCTGGGGGGGAAACCTCCTAAAGAGGAAAAAAAGTGCCCCAACGATCCTAAATGTGTTCACACACATCACTACTAAAATATATCAACAAATCCCCCTTAAGAATGATATTGTGAACAAGGAATTGGCACTCATGTATAAGGAAGTGCCAAGCAATGTGAAAAGATATCAATCCATAAAAGGAAGTAAGCATAAAGCTTTGTGAAAAGCTTCAAATCTTGCAATTGCCAATGCACTCTGATTATCATTGAAGACAATGGTGGTAGAAGATTGAACAACACCCAAATCAACTAAAAGGAGTCTAAGCCACACACACTCAACATTTGTTCTGAAAGCTTTCCTATACTCAACCTCACAACTAGAAGTGGCCACAATAGGTTGCTTTTGCTCAACCAAGATATGCATGAGCTACTGATCATGAAGTAAAAACCACTAGTGTAGACACGTGTGTCATAGCAACCAACCTAGTTTGAGTAAAAAAAAACCATGTAAATCTAGCGATAATGATCACCCCTTGGGATAAAAGAAATCCAAGAAGTCGAGTACCACTCAAATATTAAAATATATGCTTAATCACATGCCAATGCTTTAGACACTTGGGCAATTAATAAAGTTGGTCATCTATGAGACAATAAACTGAATATTAGGCCGAGTTACGCATAAGTAAATCAAGCATCTAACAACTTGCTGATAGAGAACACATCTCCAACATCATGAGGACTCAACCCTAAACATGTTTCCATATGAGTGGCAATATATTTGCAATCTTCAAGGCCAAAAAAATACAATAATGTGTCAATATATTTTGTTTGACACAAAGATATTCCCCCATCAACTTGCATAAATTGAATGCCCAAATAATTATGCAAATGCCCCATGTTGGACATCTCAAAAGAGGCATGCAAATCAGCCTTAAAATCAGAAATATGCTTCTCATTAGGACGAGCATCATGTCATCAACATATACAACGATGATCATAGGTACATCATCTACACTCTTAACATATAAGGTGATCTTAGTTGGATTGTCCTCAAAACCATGTGCAATCAAGTAGGCATGTATTTTCTTCATACCAAGCACATGGTGCTTGCTTCAAACCATATAATGCCTTCTTCAAGTTGCACACTTTGTTTTCATGCACTTTCTACACAAAACCACAGGGCTGAAATAGATACACTTCTTCATGTAAGTCACCATTTAGAAATGCATTTTAAATGCCCATCTAATCTACATTCCAACCATGATGAGCTGCAAGTGCATAGATGCTACAAATAGTGGTCATTCGACATGTGGGAGCAAAGGTCTCATCAAAATAAATGCCTATCTCTTGAGCATAACCTTTTGCAACAAGCCTCACCTTATACATATCAAATGTTCAATCAGGTTTATGTTTCAGTTTGTATACCCATTTACTGCTAGTGACCTTTTTTCTTGGAGTCAAGTCACATAAAGACCAAGTACCATTCTTCATAATAGCATCATATTCTAATTGCATAGCAAGCATCCAATTTTCTAAATTCTATGCTTCATCAAAAGAAATAGGCTCATTCTCATCATAAAGACTAGAGGCATCCATTGCATAGTGCAAAAAAAGCTACATGAGAGCATGAACGAGCATGGCATGATAGAGCTGCATCTAATTTGCTATCTCTCAAAGTCTGCACTAGCCATTTACGCATAGTTTTTGCCTCTTCTGTGTGAACCCTCTCATCAACAAGTGCATCATGTAAATATGCATCAGAAATGGAATGTTCTGCATGATATGTGAAACCTATAAAGGCTAAGAAATCACCTCATATGGATCAACACTTGACTTTCTACTTGTAAAATGATGTAGTAAAGTGTCATACACATCTTTGGAGCTAACTAATTTCTCCTTAGTACATGAAAGTAATGGTTGAATTACATCTTCCACAAAAATAACATCACAAATAACCAAAATGTGTTTGTCTATGGATGATACAGACAATAGCCTTTGCTTTCAGGATTGTGCCCGGTGGGACACGTTAAGTGCATGTGCTACACATATAACATCCTCAAGCACAATCTATGTGGTAAAGCTTGACTTTTGACCATACACCTCACCATCTTCATGAGAGACATATTCATTCTTTTAGCAACTCCATTTTGTTGAGGTCTATATAGCATTATACATTGATGTTTTATCACATGCTCAACTAAAACTTCATTAAACTCAGAATACATGTATTCCCCTAGATCAAAACAGAGGTTGCCCAGTTTACATGCTTATAAATTTTCAACCATAACCAGAAACTATTTGAATCCCATAAACACATCAAACTTTACTTTCAATGGATACACCCATGCATGCATGGATAAATAATCAATAAGTCACGAACTAAAGATAGTTCCCAAAAGAAGGTGTTTGCATAGGACCATAAACATCACTATTAACAAGTTGTAACTTATGATCACCTCGAAATGAACCATCTTTAGGAAGGAAGAACATTTCATTATGCCCCAAATATAGCCTTCATAGACATGTTTACAAGATGCCTCAATTTTGAGCAAAGAGGACACCATTTCATATTTTTGTAGGTGTAGCAAACTAGCAAAATTTAGATGACCAAAGCATGCATGCCAAAGCTTTGCATCTGAGATAATATGAGAATCTTGAATTGCACATGCTCATTTTCTCATTACTTTGATCCTCTATATCTAGAGGTGTATTTCTTTTTTATCCTATTTATACTAGATTGTAGTGTAGGGTTTTCACTCTTACTGCTTACATTCTTGTCAAATTCAAGGATTGTTTCATCTCTCATATACTACCCCAAAGTGCACTAAAGTCTCAAGTTCTTTGAATCAGTATTGTGAGAAATTGTATAGTCCATGTATATCCCTACACATAGGTAGAGTGTTGTAAGAAAATAGCATGTCTTGGAGTGAATATTTCTCCAATTAGGAACATCCAACTATTTTGATTTGAAGCATGTACACTATAACCATAGGCTCTATTTGAAGCGTGTAAAATCATATATTAATTATCTGCATACTTTCAAGGAAAAAATCAAAATAGAAAACATATATATCTATCTTTGGGGTGAGGGGAGGGCAACCATCTTCCAAAGTTGAAGAGGGATGAAAGAAAATTCAACCATTAAAGCTATAAAAGCAGTTTGAAGCTTGATCACATCTATGGACATCACATTCAAGACTTGGAGGGATCAATACAACTTGTGGAAGAAGAGAAACTAGCACATTAAAAAACATCAAAAGGGGGCTACATCAAACAATCCATCAGCAACTAAGCATGTTAGAAGGGGACAAGTTACAAAAAGCTAACATACAAATCTTCCAAAGCATACACATGCTTCAAAGGAAGCTAGAGGCCACACTAGAGCTCATTATGGCATAGTATAATACACGAATAAGGAAATTAGGGAAGGGTAACTATTAGCCATGGATATTTAGAGTTAGCAAATACCTTGTGGAAAAAGGATTGTAGGGATTTGTAAGGTGCAAAGAGACAATGCCTTATGTAGATGATTCAATATTTGATGGAAGGTCTAGCAAAATAATTAATGGATAGAAAGGGATAGGAAATTCATATTCATTCTATCCCATCACATACACAATAGCATGATAGGGCACATGCAAGACTTGGAAATATCTAAGAAGGTTTGCAAAACCTTAGAAAGATTGTATTCTTCATCTACCTAGACAAGGAAGTTTTAGCTCAAGAATAGGCGAAATGATCTTAGAAAATCATCAAGTACCAATATTTATGGGTACATTTTGAAGGTCAAGGGACTTGCAGATGACCTAGGCTCAATTGGGAGCCCAATTGAATATGATGATCTTGTTGCTCACACTCTCAATGGTTTCAGAGAAGATGAAATGGGGAGAGCATTCACCACATTAATGTATATGAGGGATTCCTTTCTTGAATTTGATCAACTACTTACATTGATGTTGATTGAGGATATGAACCAAAGTGGGTCAAAATCAAAGGGCAACCCCAAGTTTTTTATGCAAATGAGGCAAAGAAAAAAGAGGTGGAAACAAGCTCCAAGGAAGGGGGAGGAAGTTCAAACTCAATCTCAAGAAACCAAGAAGGCTCCAACCAAAGCTATGGATCAATATGAAGAAGAAGGAATGGAGGAAGAGGAGGAAGATTCTAAGGAAGAGAAGCATCTGATGGAGAATGCTACAATTGTGAAAATATAGGCCATTCTACCAAGGATTGGTCATCCAAAGGAGGTGGAAATCAAGGATACAAATGGAATGAATGTTATTATGCTAGCACCTCAACGAACTCAGATAATGATAACTTTCTTATGATGTATGGATCAAATGAAAGATTTAGCTCACATTATACATGGTGCAAAGGCAGTAGTTGTAGCACCCACATGAGTTGTAATGAATAAGTTTTCTTTAATTTACACTCACCCACTACTCAAGGACATGTAGAAATAGGGGATGATACTAACCATAATATTACACATTTGCGAGATTCCCATTGAATGGATTAAGATTTTTAAGGTGGTTATTGATGTGTTGTATGTGCCATCATCACCAAGAACTTTGTTTAAGTAAGTTACATGGTTGAAAGAGTTTATGATGTGAGGTTCAATTATCAAGGTTGTTTTATTGAAGATCTAAGGAAGGACTATAGCTGCACACAAGAGGGACGACACAAGGAAGAGGTAAAACTAGCAACCCCTCCACTATCTAAAACTTGTTTTGTTGAAGATCCGAGATATGATTGCAAACTTGTAGCAAGAGGGAAGAAGCAAGGAAGTCTCTTCACCATGGAGGTAAACCCAATAGCCCCTCACATTGTCTATTTGTCAATTGGTAATAAGCAGATTGTAGATTGATTTTTGGCATAAAAGAATTTGCCACATCAACTTAGAAAAGATGAAGGACATGCAAAAGAAAGGCTTGGTGAGTGTTCTACATGATTTTACATCCCAAAATATGCAACATATGTGCCATGATTGTCAATTAGGTAAGCAATGGAGATTGCCATTCTAAAAGGGAGCAAACATGAGCAATGATGTGTTGAATCTCATACAAGCAAATGCATAGGGACCTACAAGGGAGCTATCTATATGAGGTAATAGATACTTTGTTACACTTATAAATGATCATGCAAGTTTTTTTTTTTGGATATATTGCACGAAGGAAAAACCAAACTTTCTTTACCACTCAAAAAGGCTCAAAACGCTGGTGCAAAAGGAGATATGGAAGCATATAAATTCTATTCAATCACATGGAGAGGGAAAACATTTCATTCATCATTGCTTGGATATTTTTATATGTTCTTTTTTGGCAAAAGCAAAGGTGATCTGGAGAGGCACAAAAGTGTGATTGCTTACACCAAAGTTCAAACTAGTGCTAGTCATGTACAAGACACATGCATTAACCAAAGCATCCTCCTTCTTTCCTAAACAAATGCATTGTGGCATGGAACCACATGCATTTGCATGCAAATACCTACTTTTGCATGAATAAAAAATACCATCATTTGCTAATTATAGGAAAAATAAATAAGTGAATGTATCATTTTTGTAGTTGGCTTAGTTTTTAAAGTTCAAGCATGACATTTGGGAAGAAGTGAAGCTAGAAAATTTCAAAGTCACGCTAGCTAAAACTTTGCAATTCAAGTATCTAGAAGGTTCCTTTCCAACGAGATACCTATGTATGAAGAACTTAATGTAAATTTCACATTAAATAATGAGAATATCCTGCTTAGTAAAAAGTAAGCACTACTAAGAAAAACAAGTTAAGAAGATACATTCAAAGAGTTAAGTTTCTTGCCATATTTATGGTAACTATTGGAGATATTTGAAGAGTCACCTGAAAGGTTTATAAAGACAAGATTCAAATGAGATCTTAAATGTTCTTGTGTAACTTCTCATGCATCCTAAGTAGGATGATAACTCATCTTAGTCCCATAGTTGAAACACATATTGAGCCTTTAACTTCAATAAATGTGTGCTTGGTTCATGTTTGCACCTATGTAAATGATGCATAGTGCTAAGGAATCATGAAAACTTTGAAAACATCTTCTTTCTAGAGGATTTTGAGAGTTTCTTCATGGCTTCATCCAATAGGATTTGTTGACCAGATCTTGTAGGCACAAGTACATAGAGATAGTACAGTAACAAGATCTCACAAAAGCACATACATAATAGAGAGAGACAAGAAACTGAACACAAGATTGGATGCAATCTCCCCCCACATACTTTGATGGACGAGTCTATCATAGTATGTGTATTTATAGGTATTTTTCATTATGTCTTGAATAGAAGATACATGAGGGTGGCACTTTGAAAAGTGTGCATTTACGAAAAATCTACTTTATTTACAAAACATCGCTTTCTAAGCGATCTACTATTTTTACAAAAAAATATATAAAATACTATCTTTTAAATATCTTCAAAAATATATGAGTAAATTCACACGCATTCACATCCTCATGATTCTTCTGTTGACGACGCGGCAAGAAGCTTAAAACTAAGCTATACTGTGGAATTTGCCATGCCACAAGAACTAAGATAAAGTGATGTTAGAACACCTCTATAATCATCAATAGCTTAGCAAACTTCCTGAAACTGAAAACTTTACAACTGTGTTTAGTGAAATTCAAAAAATTCACTTTACAAGAAACTTCACCTTTTCTTCAGGCTTCAAGTCTGATCTGATTTACTTCAAAATTTACAATTCTGTGTTTGCTTACAGTTAGATAATCTTTTTGTCACTTAATTGTGTCAGAACTGTGTTTTGAACTTACCGAAATACCACCGGACTGTTACCGGACTGTCACCGTAATCTTATCGGAATCTTACCAAAATCAACTGCAAATCTGTTTGTGGTTACTTCAAATAGTTGTAAATGAAGTAAGGAAGTAATACCTGAGCTTCCTTCAGTGAACAAACTTTATCTGAAGTTTGAGGAAAAAACTTCATCAGTTCTAGATGCCTTTACGGTTAGACTTAGTACTGTGCGTACATGTCCCGTTTCACAAAACTCTTTGATCAGTTTGTAGTTCAGACTCCTAGATTCAAGATGAGCTATCACTCATGAAAAACTTTACACTGTACTGCGAGATCTAACTTGCAAAAGTACCGTAAAACGTGTATTGAGATAACTGTAACTATTAACTAACTTTCACAGTAACATGAAATCACTTAGATTTCTTCAGACAAGGAGAATGCGCTTAGATCTTCCCACAAAAATATGTGTTTTCTATTAGAGAAGATGTGTACAACATGGCTTGACCTCACTTCGCTCATAGCCATGGAAAACTCTCCTATATTGAGTAGTTCTTCCTTACCATCTCTCTCTCAGATGAATACCCGACATTTCAGGTTTTATTATTCATCTTTAATACGCTCTTGGGAGTTCTATTTTCTCATCTATCTAAGCACTCTCTCAACTCTCTTATATACATTTTTTTATCCGAGATTCAAAACTCGTAATTCTGGAAGTTTCTACGTTGTATATTACAGGCGTGAATTTGTCCCTTCACTAAGGCTTTGACTTTTTCTCAATGCTTTCTTTCTGCTTCTCTTCGTCTTTCTTTATCCTTCATACATCTTCAGGTCTTTATGTCTAATTAATGAGTGATTCTTCAACAGCTCCCCCTCAATCACTAATTTGCATCCTCTGATCTTTCACATATTCTTCTTTTCTTTTATTCCTGCCATTTCTTTGAATCTGCTTTTCTTTACTCCATCCAAGCTCTTTGTCAGAATATCTGCAATCTGATCTTTTGTAGGACTGAATACTCTTTCACTCTCCTTCTCCATTACCTTTTCCCTCAGGAAATTATATTGAATCTCAGTATGCTTTGTTCTTGCATGAAATACTGGATTTGTTGCAAGATACAATGAACTCATATTATCTCCATGTATGATAGGTATACCTTGATCAATACCCATGCTTTTGAACAAGGTCTGCATCCATATCACTTCTTTAGCTTCTTCCACAAGTCCTTTATATTCAACTTCAGTTGACGATAAAGCCACTGTATGCTGCTTCTTTGAACACCAGCTTACAAGCTTATCTCCTAGGTATATCATATACCCATGTGTTGACCTTCTGTCATCTTGACTTCCTGCCCAGTCTGAGTCACTGTATGCTCTCAGCTTTATATCTAATGTAAAAGGATAATATAATCCTTCCTTTATAGTTCTTTTGATATATCTAAGAACTCTTTGTGTTGCAACCCAATGTTGATCCTTCGGACAATGCATGAACTGTGAGAGAACTCTTACTGCATAACTAAGATCTGGTCTTGTTAGCGTAGCATAAATCAAGCTTCCCACTAAAGATTGATACTTTCTCATATATTTAAACTCTGCACCACCATATTTGTTGAGTTTATGATTGACTTCAAGCAGTGTTGAAGCTTCTCTGCAATTCTCCATGTTAAGCTTCTTCAGTAAGTTTAGGAGATATCTTTCTTGTGAAACATATACACCATGATCTGTATATGTAACTTCCATTCCAAGAAAGTATGATAACTTTCCTAGATCACTGATCTTGAACTCTTTTTCAAGTAATCTTTTTACCTCCTTGATTTCTTCATCTGAGGTACCTGTGATTATAATGCCATCTACATAAATACAAATGTAGATCATACCTTCATCTGTTCTCTTTATGAGTAGACTTGCATCTGCCTTTGAACTTTGGTATCCAAGGTCATTGAGATACTTCACAAGTCTATAATTCCAAGCTCTTGGAGCTTGCTTCAATCCATAGAGTGCCCTTTTTAATATGCAAACATGATTTGGGTAACTAGAACTTACAAACCCTTCAGGTTGTTCCATGTAGACTTCATCTGATATATATCCATTCAGAAATGCATTCTTTATATCCGGCTGACTTAGCTTCCATCCTTTTGATGCTGCTACAGCAATCAATGTCCTTATGGTTGACATCTTTGCCACCGGACTAAATGTCTCATCATAATCTATACCATGCGTCTGAGCATAGCCTTTGACTACCAGTCTAGCTTTGTATCTGGCTATTCTTCCATTTGCAAGCTTTTTAACTTTGTAAACCCATTTACTTCCAATCACTTTCTTATCATTTGGTTTTGAAACAAGTTCCCAAGTCTTGTTCTCTTCCAGTGCATCGAACTCTTCCTGCATTGCTTCTTCCCATTTTTCATTACCTTTTGCTTCACTATAATTCTAAGGTTCTTCATCCTCCTTTACTAAGTAAGCATAGTTTTTTTGAGTCAAATAAGAAGTATCATAAGAATATCTTGTTGGTTGTTTCCTTACTCTGTTTGACCTTATTGGTTCATATTCTTCATGTGTATCTGAGTACACTTCTTCATCAAATCTCGGTCCATCTTCATTTCTCATAGCTGATCCAATCCTGGATGTACTTGCCTGCATATAATCTTCATCTCCATTCACCTGCATATGTGGTTTACCTTTTTCAATTCTTCTTACCTCTTCTTCAATTGTTTCATCATTATATTCTTTATCTGTATACCAGCTCTTTCCTTCATCAAATGTCACATCTCTGGAAACAATAAACTGTTTAGTTAAAGGACTCCATAACCTGTAACCCATCTGCTTTTCATCATATCCAATGAACACATATTTTTCAGCTTTTGGTTCAAGCTTATGTCTAAGTTGTGATGGTACATAAGCATAAGCAATTGATCCAAACACTTTACAATGATCAAGTGTTGGTTTCTTACCCCACCAAGCTTCATAAGGGGTCATCCCATTTAAAGCTGTACATGGTAATCTATTTACCAGATATGTTGTTGTATTTACAGCCTAAGCCCAAAGATAATTTGGACAATTCTTCTCCTTTAACATTGCCCTTGCAAACTCAACTAGAGTTCGGTTTCTCCTTTCTGCTACTCCATTTTGTTGCGATGTATATCTGCAAGTTATTTCTCTTTTGATACCTGCATTCCACAGATAATCATTGAATTCTTGAGAAAAATATTCTCCTCCTCCATCAGACCTTAGTCTTTTGAGTTTTTGTCCTGTAAGTCTTTTAGCATATGCATGAAAATGCTTGAAAGCTCCAAACACTTCTGACTTCTCTTTCAAAACATAAAGAGTTATCAATCTTGTTGCATCTGATAGATCCTTCTTTTGCCAGTCCCCATACATCTGTATGTATGAGTTCTAGCAAACCATCATGTTTGTAACCATTCTTCTGAAATGGTAACCTTAACCCACTGATAGATCCTTCTTTTGTCAGTCCCCATACATCTGTATGTATGAGTTCTAGCAAACCATCATGTTTGTAACCATTCTTCTGAAATGGTAACCTATGTGCTTTTCCCATATGACAGGCTTCGCATTTGTGAATCATATGTTGATTTTTCATATTCGGTAATCCTTTTACAGATTGTTTCTCCACCATAATTTTGATTCCTTTTTCATTAAAATGTCCTAATCTCTTATGCCAGAGGTCTAATTCTATAAATGCTTTATCACCATGTGTGATTAAAGCTTGACCAACATTCCCTTGCACTTTAAGAGTAAAAAGTCTACCTTCCTTTTTACCATGGAAAATTTGATTGTATCCATTCTCTGGATCTTCAACAAATACTCCTTCATTTGTAAACCTGACTTGAAAACCTTTTTCTACTATCTGACCCACAATGATCAGATTTTTTGGGATTGTTGGAACATATAAAACATTTGTTAGTAGGTCAGCTCCATTCTTACACTTTACTTTTCCAATTGACCTTACATTATGTTTTGTGTTATCACCTATTTGTACTGTATGATTCGAAATACCTCCTTCCAGTTCTGATAACAATTCTATATTTCCTGACAAATGATTTGAACAACCAGAGTCAATATAGAATACCTTGAGGTCTTCATTCTCTATCATGCTTATTGAATTCATCATCAACATTGTATGATTGTCATTCTGCGTATCATTCGTATAGTTGTAGTAGGTAGTGTTGTGAGACTGATTCTGTCCGCAACTTGTTGCTCCACCTCTACCATATCTGCCTCTTTGGCTTTGTCTACCTCTTTGATATCTTCCGCTTCTGCCTCTGCTATTATTATTCTGATTCTGACTTGATCCTTGAGAATTATGCTAGCAATCATGAGCTAAATGATTGCTTAATCCATAGATCCAACAACTCTTCTTGTTGTTATTCTGATTACCTCTTCCTTTTGTATTACCTCTATTTTTACTTCTGGCATTACCTCTTCCTCTTGCATAATTTGCTTGAATAGTCATCTCTTCTTCATCTTTTTCTTTTCCTTTATCACCTTGGAGGAGCTTGACTATTGCAGATATACATAAATCAATCTTTGAAGATTCAAAAGGTGAAAGTATCAAGTGAAAGCTAGAGAAGGAGGCTTGAAAGCTATCAAAAGGATCAAAAGTAACTACATTCAAATTAAAGGTACATTCATTTTCACAAAGCTTGAAGAATATATTGCACATGTGAAGAAAGGATGGGAGATTCTCTTTAGATAGAGAAATTGGATAGAGAAAACTATCCCGCTTGGTCAATGAGGATGGAAGCTGATCTTATGAGCAAAGATCTGATAGGATATATCACAGATGAAGAAGAAAAACTAGAATTTAGGGATCCTAGTGTTCCAACTAGGAAGAGCTCTCAGATTTGAAGACATGGATGAAGAAGGATGCTCAAGCAAGGAGCATTATCTACATGGAAGTCAATGATTACTTGCTACCTCATATTAGAGGACTTGAAAGTGCAAGTGAAATATGGAACATTTTGGAAGAGCATTTCCAAAACATTTCAAAGTCAAGGAAGGCATCTTTATGGGCAGAGTTCACCACATTCAAGAAGAAGGCTTCTCAATCTATTTCTGATTATGTAGCAAGGATGAAGGATATTGCAGATGCATTAGGAGCAGTTGATGAAGACATTGAAGAGGACAAATTGGTAAGACAAATTCTCACAGGTTTGAGAGGAGATGATAAGTGGAAGCCGTTCATTCTATCCCCTGACTTGTCACTAGATCATTTCACTCCTGATTTGAATCAATTGCTATGACATATGCTAACCTTTGAGCAGGATGTCAAAGGAGATGTTGATAAAAGTACAGGTCAAGCAATGTATTCATAGGATAAGAAGAAGATTAATAAATGCAAGCAACAATTGAATGAAGATGAAGGCACTATGAGTCAAGCTAACTTCCTAAGAGGAAGAGGAGGTGGCAAAGGAGGAGGAAGAGGTAGAAGCAATAAAGATGGTGTCAAAGCTTGCTGGATTTGTGGTAAGACTAATCATTTAGCTCATGAATGTTGGTAGAATAATCAGAATGGTGGAGGATATAATCAAAACTTTAATTCAAGAGGAAGAGGTGGTAGAAATCAGAGAAGCAATTTGAGAGGTAGAGGTAGTAGAGGTTTCTTTGGAAGAAATGCAGGAAGAGGCTTTCAAAGTCAGTCTTATAATAATACCTACTACAATTATGCTTCAGATTAGAAAGAGGATTCAACTTTAATTATGAATGCAACTTGTGAAAGACAAAGTGAAGATCAAAGATTTTTCTACATTGCATCAGGGTGCAACAATCACCTGAGTGGCAAAATAGCTTTAATGACTGATTTGGAGAATAAGGTGAGTAATCATATAGTCCAAACAGGTGATAACACAAAGCACAATGTCAAGTCCATTGGATCAGTAAAGGCCAAGGATGGAAGCACTCTTTTGAGCAAGGTTTTGTATGTCCCTACAATTCCAAAGAATTTGATAAGTGTATGACATGATGTTCTCGCACATCCTACTCCTGAAAACTTAGACATGATGTTCAGAGCATACCAAGGTAGAATCCAAGCAGGGTGAAATATAGCAGAGTTGGATAAGTGTTATCCTCATCCAACTTAGAATCTGAAAAGACCAAACTTTGTGCAAAAATGGTAGAACTAGCTCATACCATATTTGATTCCATTTGCCTTTTCAATTACACTAACTCAACCAAGACCCAGATGCATTTAGATGGGTTGCTAGAGAGATTGAAGTCAAACCTAGGAAGTCAGTTGTATCAAAGGTAAGTAATGGCGGAAGTGAAAGGCTAAGCATGTCCCCCAAGGAAGCTTACACCCCTAACTCCATAGACATGCAAATCTTTTCTTTTGTAAATCGGTATTCCCAAGAATTCTTAAGAGAGATTCAAGAGGAGAAATGGGCCAAGGAGAGAGCAAACCCTCCTCCCATTGAGATACTGGATTATCTCCATGATCAATTCCCCGAGGATGGTCCCTCTATCTATGTGGAGCAAGAGGATGCACAATCCAATGAGCAGTTAGACTTTGAATCCAATTCCCCACATGAAGTACCCCAATTTACAGGCCCATGGGAGTCTAAGTTTACTCACATGAGAGCCCCCACAATTATGGTACAAAATGCAGAATCAATTCTACCTAGGAACATAGATGTAGTAAAGAAGACTAAGGTACAATGTCACCTTACTTTAGAGGAGCTATTGAAAGTGAAACTTGAACATGATGGAAGCACATAGCAAATCAAGTGGAAGAAATAGCTAAACCATCCTCTCAGGTAGGGACACACAAAATAGTGCCAGAGATACCCTTGGAAAAGATTGGAGATATCCGTGAAGGAGAAGAAGGGAATACCAATCTCCGTATCACTTATCAAGGTTACGCCACTAAAGTGATTTTGGACTCTAGTGCTGGAGTTGCCATTCCTACCACCTCCTTATGGAAACGCTGGGGCAAGCTAGCACTCAGACCAACGAGGATGAATCTGCAGATGGAAGATGGTCAGATTGAGACCTTTCACGTGATAGTTCAAGATAGTGCAAGATTGGGGAACCAATTCCTTGTACTTACAACATTTAGAGGTAACCACAAAGTCAATATCAAGGACTAATCTCATAGAGATGTACTTCCGTGCAATTGAACCCAGTCCATAGAAGGTTAGATGACACAGAATTTGTGCATTCCTTAGGATCAAGATCCTCATGGATGCATGAAGACACCCACTTATGGATGTGTAAAGTTGCAATGAAAGAAGAAAAAAGATTAGAAGTGAAAGATGTAGGAACTAGTGAGAACCTGAGATTAGTTCAAGATCTAGTCTCTGCTCCTATGTTGTTTCCAGACAAAGAATTTGAACCCCATGGTTGGGCACAAATTCTAGGCACAATGGACATACTTGTTAATGAAGAGCAATGGACTCCCCATTGCAACGAAGATGGTTATGACATCTTAGTCTTCACAATAGAACCACTCATGTGTGATACGATTATCGAAGAATGTGAGCATAACACAAGTAAACTCAAGGAGGATAGTGATGAAGACGAGGAATCCATCCTCATGAAACCTTTTTGTGCCTCAAAGGAAGAGTATCATTACTTAATAGAAGCTAGGACTCAGGAACATGAACAGTGTGAACAAGAAAGGACTTTGACAATGACAAAGGACAATCAAAATGAGAAAAAGAAAGGAAAAAGACCTTTTACATCGTAGGAGGAAGAAGAAGAAACATTTGAAGTTCTAGAGAACTTTAAAAAATATGAGAAAGAAGATTGAAAAGTCATCCTAATAGGTAACCATTCATAGCAGTAGCATATGATAATAAAGAGAAAACCAAGAAAATACTAATGACCATAGAACATGGTAAAGAAGTATGTACGCACATAGGACACGATTTGATCGAAGAAGAAGAGCAAGAGTTGATCGCATTACTGAGAGAATATAGAGATGTGTTCACATGGAACTATAAAGATTTGAAAGGAGTAAAACCATATATATGCTCCATCGAATTCTCATGTCCTTAGAAGCCAAGCCCTCTAAATAGAAACCTTACACTTACAATGATAATTACACAACCAAAATCAAAGAAGAAATCAAACATTTTATAAAAGCAAGATTTATCTATGAAATTGAGCATATCGAACCGTTGTCCCCCATTATGGTGGTGCCAAAAAACACGGCAAGATAGATGTGTGAATTAACTTGAAAAAGGATAATGCTGCCACCATATAGGATAGTTTTTTTTGTTAATAAAGGAAGTTTGGCCTTAGCCTACTCGCCTTAGACTTGAATTAATTAAAAGAAAAGTACAAGAGAAGGGGACTAGTGCCCACGGGACCCCCCCGAATCCCACAGAGCAAGGGTAGCTTTTACAGAGTTTAGATTGCATTACAAAGAAGTTTAATCACCCTCTCATCACCCTCATGTGGGGCCCATTTCGGTTTAAGCTTGTTGTGTATCAAAAGGAGCACTTGATGATGCCTAAAGGGGGGGGGATATTTCTTACAGTTAACGATCCTTTTGCCAAGGAGGAGCAATGATTTCTCAATCGACCACTCTTTGGGGGCATCGCCAAAGTTAAAAGCACATCTTTCTCGCCAGATCTTCCATAGGACCTCCCCTCTGATGGCATTCTAGAGAGTCGCGGAGCAGCCAATCGCTTCTCCCAGCAGAGCTTGGTTCCAACTGATATGTTTCTGAAGAATAATTTTCTTTCCGACAATTTGCCAAAGCCTGTTGGAATTGGGACAGGTAAAGAAGATGTGAGAAACATCTTTGATAGATTGGTAGTAGCATTAGCACCAGGGATGTATCCGACAAAATTTGCTAGCCTTAAGGTTGGTCTAGATTCCACGATGAAGAATTTGCCATAAGAGGACAGACTTTTTGATTTCTATGAGGAGGTGCCAAATAGCCATGAACTTCATCTCCCACCGAAGCCGCGTCCACGACAGGCAGCACTTGTTGTTGAGGTTAACCTGATAATCAATGGTTTCTTTGATGTTTGGGATTTTTGATAGGCAAATGCCATTGTGCCATTTGAGACTAAGCGAGCTCGGCGTGTCGTGCCCCATGAGGAGGTGTACTTTACAGTAGTCCCAGGCGAGACATCTACTTTGCAGAGTGTTCCATTCTTCATATGAAATGTTGATGCTAGGGTCAATATCCTCAAAGTTGATCCACTGGTTGGTGTCTTGTTTCCAGAGATGTTTCCATTTTTTGAAGCCTTTGTTCCACAGCTTCTTGGCGTTTTGAATGTTCCAAGATTCCACACTCTCGATGCCATGAATCGAAAACTAGATAGAGTCATTTTATCTAATACCGGCCGTCCATTTCCAATCTTCACTTATTCTTGTGAAGCTTTTGACTTTATTCCAAATCGTCCATAGGGAGCACACAAGATTCGAGCCTTTTGGGAAGACCGGGATCAGGGAAGACAACAGGGTCAAGATGTCAAGATTCTTCCAATTTGGGAATCCCATGAGAGCCAACTTATTCTTGTTTCTAAAGATCAACTTGGCCCACGAGGCCTCCCCATTGCACCAAGCCTTAATCATCCATTTTGTCACAAGTTTGTTAGTCATGCACCCAATGTCCAGAATGCCAAGGCCCCCACTATCTCTTCGAAAGGTGCAGATGGACCACTGCACCCCCTCCTATTGTGGTCGCCCGTCCAAAGGAAGTTTATGCATATACTATCCAGTTTGGACAGATCATGCTCTTTCAGTCTCCAACAAGAAAGGAAGTAAACAGTCGATGATATGAGGAATGTGTTGATAACCATAGTGCGACCAGCGAGATTGATTTGCATACCTCTCCAATAATTTAGCTTGTTTTCAAGTCTGGCCAACACCCAGTTCCACCGCTGCTCCATCGAGGTACCAAACCTCAAGGGAATCCCTAGAAACTGAAAAATATGGCCCTACGGAATGATTTGACAGCCATGATCAATGAGAAGGTCAGGCTGGGCCCCGACAATAGCTTTGAAGGTGGTCTTAGAGTGGCTGATTTTGGATCCAGAGGCTTCGCAGAAAGTATCCAAGCACCTCCAGAACGTCTTCAAGCTGGTACTATCATTGTGGACAAACGCGTTCATATCATCGGCAAAAAGTCTCATGGTGATCTGGCCGTGGTCATGAGGCAAACGGAGGCCTTTGATATTACCAGCTTCCACCTGTTGCTCCACAAGCCAGCTAAGCCATTTCGTGGCAATGGCAAAGAGAAGGGGAACCAAAGGGCACCCTTGTCTAATCGATCTTCTAAGTTTGATCACCTTTGAGAGTTTTCCATTAACATTAATTTGAGTCGACGCGTTTCCCAAAAGGGTCACAATCATCTTGGTGAATTTCTGACTACATCCGAGATTTTTAAGCAACATAGTCCCATTCCAACCTGTCGTAGGCTTTATCAAAGTCGATCTTGAGAAAGACCACATCTTTTCTTGACTCATTTGCAAAGTCAAGACCTTCCCAGATATCTATAATGGTTTCCAAGATTGACCTACCTTTGATGAAACTTTTTTGGTCCTCGCTTAACCATGCTCTCAGATGGCTGGAAATTTTGTTGGTAATGACTTTGGCAATGATCTTATATCCCGTTTCGAGCATAGTAATTGGACGCCAGTTCTCAATTCTGTTCTTTTCCCTTTTTTTGTGTATTAACTTGATAATGCCATTGTTGAGACAAGTCGGAAGCATGCCAAACTCGAGCGCCTCTTGCCAAACTAGACAAAGAGGGGTGGCGACCACCAATTTGAAGGATTTAAAGAACTCATTAGTGAGCCCATCCGGGCTCGGGCTTTTACCACAAGGGAGGACATCAATGACTTCAATGATTTATGCTTCCGAGATTTGGGCATCAAGCAGGGAATGAAGGTTGAGTGGTATCCTGCAGGGGGAAACCCAAGATATGGCTGCCATGCAATCCCTTCTATGGGAGGAGAGGGGGGTCAAGGTCCCAAGGAGTCTCGTAAAGTGCCCTTCAATGATCCCGAAATTATCTTCTTTCGTATTGCATACATTGCCATTTTAGTCTAGCAATAGGGGGATCGATTCTCTGTTTTGTTTCCTTTTAAGGATGCAGCACATCTCTTTGGTGGGTTTGTCGACTTTGCCAGCCCACCACTCCTTGAAGAAAATTTGCAAATTCTTCCTTTGTATTTCTTCCTCGTATCTCAACAGTGCTCTGATTTTTTGTAGACCTTTTTGGGATTGAGCTTTTCCTTTGTTCACTTCCTCCTCAAGTCTCCAGAGTCTATGATATAGAGCTTCTCTATGTGCCTGCCGAATAGTCTCGAGCATCTTCCTAGATCTAATCATGATTTTTCGTGACTTTTCGACCCCACATCTCCAACACTTGGCTGGGACGAGCCAGAGGTGAACACCTCCTTCCACACTTCAAAAATTTCTTGATGGACAGAGGCGAGAGAGAAGGAGGTCGTGCAGGCATGGAACCAAGGAGCCTTACGGATTTTGGAGAAAGGTTGGAAAGCGATAACAATCGGGTAGTGATCAGAGATTGTGTGGTCAGTGCATTGTGAGAGGGAAGGGTGGCCCTACTGATGAATAATGTTCTGAGCAATGTAGCATCTATCCAGTCTGGCTTTCCTCAATTCCTCGCCCGCTTGGAGATTTGACCACAAAAAGCCATTCGAATCTTTCAATTCGATCAAATCCAATTGCAGTTTGGTTTTGTCCCACATTTCTTTCTCTCGATTGTCAATGACCCTACCCTTGCCGTCCCATCCATCCGTAGGGTCCTCCACCATGTTGAAGTCACTACAAATTAGCACTTTGTGGGGGAGCGGGTCCAAGGAGGCCTAGGTGTTCAGTCTCTCCAACTCCTCATTGGGGGCATACATAGAAACTAAAGTAAAATGAAAGGAGGCACCAAAGGAAACAGCAATCCATCGATGGATTCTCGTGTTACAATCAAGTAGTCATTGCCCCTGAAGACCAACATAAAATGGCTTTCACCACAAATGGGGTATCTCTGCATTTTATGTGATGCCTTTAGGGCTCACCAATGCCCCTGCAACATTCCAAAGGCTTATGTGTGATGTATTTAAAGAATTCTTGCAAAAGAATTAGAGCTCTATGTTGATGATATGTGCGCTCATTCCAACATTAGACAAACACATATCCCTCCATTGAAACAAATCTCTGACAAATGTTGAGAATACTAGGTCTGCTTGAACCCAAAAAAGTGTGTTTTCATGGTTACACAAGGCAAGATTCTAGGACACATAGTGTCAAAGAATGGAAAATCAACTGATGAAGATAAAGTTAGTGCTACAGCAGAGAGGCCAAAGAATATCAAGGAAGTACAGGCTTTCATGAGTTACTCTTGATATTATCGATGCTTTATTCACATGTATGCAATAATTGCAAAGCCCTTGTACAACCTTTTGACTAACTTTGAGTGGAATGATGATTGTGAAAACTCTTTCAATGATCTTAAGTGATGATTGTGTTCAACACTAATCTTGACCACACCAAAATCGAGTAAGTCATTCCATGACCATGTGGATGCTTCCAACTATGCTATTGGATGTGTGCTAGCACAACCTACATGTGAAGAAAACATTGAGCTTCCTATTGCTTATGCAAGTAGGTAGTTGAACACATGAGAATGAAATTATACAAGTATAGAAAGAGAAGGATTAGGTATGATGTTTGTGAATAAGAATTTTAGACATTATTTTCTTGCAAAAAAGTTTAAATTTTTTATTGATCACCAGGTGTTACTCAACCTAATGAATAAACCTCACAAGTAGGTTAGTAAGATGGTTTCTCTTACCAATAAAATATGATTTTGAGGTAGTTGTCAAGAAAGGTAAGACTCACCTTAGGGTGGATCACCTTTCTAGAATTACTTCAGGGGAATCCCCACAAGGAGTATTAGATGAACTTCCTAATGCTTACTTGTTCAACCTGGAAGCAATGCCTAATTGGGCCAAAACTATAGTGCTTATTCTTACTTTTAGACCTAAGCACCCCATGATGAAAGTAAAGCGTAAAGAAGTGAAATCTCAAAAGTATCATATCATGGCAGGAAGTGTATACAAGCACATGGATCATGAGATCTTAGCTTATTGTGTGGAAGAAGATGAATACACTAAATATTTGTAATTAGCACATGTAGGTGCATTGGAGCAACACCATTTGAAATACAAAACCCTACAATATCTATGGAGATTAGGTGTGTATTGACCAACGATGGAGGCAGATGTCCATAGGATGTGTAAGGATTGACCAACATGTATTAGTAGACCTCCGGTGGAACATGCAACTTCATATCAAGTGTCTTTCATACCGGATTGGAGCAATCCATTAATTGACTTTCTAAGGAAAAAACATTCCCTCAAGAAATGACCTTAACAAGGAGAAGAAATCTAGAGCAAGAGGCTCGAGACTATGCTTTCATTGCAGATAATCTCTACAGGCAAGGAAGAGATGGATATCTTAGACTTTGTATCCATGAAAGCAAATATATCAAGATTTTAGAAACTGCACACCAAGGTGTGCTAGGAGGACACTTTGGACCTGATTGAGTGATAAAGTCTATACTATTTGCAGGTCTTTGGTGGCCAATCCTTCACATGGATGCACACACTTATGTCAAGAGATGTGACATATGTCAGTGAACTCAGTATCTGATATGTAAGGATGAGATGCCATTGAGACCTATGATGGGAGGACACACATTCTTTAGTTGGGGAAAAGGTTTGGTTGGTCCTATTAATCCCCTAGCTAAGAGTTAACATGGAGAATATGTCATTGTTGATGCACAGATGATAGCTAAGTTTCTATTCGAGAATGTATTTACTAGATCTGGATTGTCAATAGAGTTGGTAAGTGATCGTGGCACCCACTTCTTGAACGAGGTCATTGAATGCTTGTTATAAGAATTCATGGTTATTCACAAGAAGTTGCACCCATATCATCCCCAAGCCAATGGACAAGCTGAGAGCAACAATAAGATCTTATGCATTGTTTTGACTAAGCTTGTGAATAATAAACATTCTAATTGGGACAAATAGCTACATCACATTGTTTGGGCATACAGAGTGGCCTATAAAATGGTACTCAATGCCACCCTCTTTTAGATGGTGTTTGGTCAAAATGTGATTCTGCCATAGCACAAGAGCATCAATGGATTGGACATGAGCTATCTTGTAGGATCTTGGATATAGAACGATTAGGAGAAACTCGACTAAGAGAAGCTGTTCAAATCTATGCAGCTAAGAAAAGACAAAAGGCATAATTCGATGCACATGTTAAAGATAAAGGCTTGAAGGGAGGAGACCTAGTCTTGGTATCTACACTAAAGCAACATGCTTGAAAATTAGAAAAGTGTGGCTATGGACCAATGATAATCAACAAAATATCAACCAGTGGAGTGGTTCAGCTAGCAACCTTAGATGGTGATATACTACCAAGTTACATTAGTGGTTGTCGAGTGATGCTTTACCAAGAACCATTAATGGAGGAAATGCTAAGTCGACTCAACACATTGAAAACACGCAAAGAAGAAGAGCAACCAATTAGAGAAGAAGACCAAGCAGAGGCCTTAGAATGTATCCAACCTATAAAGCTGAGGAGACAAGGTAGAGATCAACATATGAAAATTAATCATGAGGCACCAAGGTATCACATGGTGATGTGCCACACCAAGAGTGTTACCCCTCTTAACATAGTCAATAGACATGCCTTTACATCCATAAAAGTAGGAGAAGGCATGGTGCAAAGACTATTAAGGCCTTGATTGACTCAAGGGTGGCCACTAGTGTTGTGAGAATTTTTTGCTATCAAGACATGCAATCCTACATCAATCCTATCAAAGCATATCTCATAGGATTGGGAGAAGTGGAAACTCCTTGCATGGGCAAGGTAGAACTTCACATCTCCATTCAAGACATTGATATGACAGTCGAGATGCTAGTTTGTCATGATGAGGATCTTACGAAACCTCTCATTTTGGTTCAAGATTGGATCTACAATCATGTAGTCAACTTGAATGTAACAAAACTTGACCATAGATGCATTAACTATGGACTTAGACACATACAAAAGGATTTCTTAATTGACAAAACACAAAAGGAAAAATTGGAGAAAGATGGACGTGCAATTCTCAGGAAAGTTCTTCTATTCTATTGATCTTACATCTGATGGATAATACTCATTCAACTTCTCATTTTCTCTTCTATATCTCATCTATATATCATCTCTCATATATATCACGACTATATACAAGTGTATATATACATATGAGTGTAGATTCTGTTGGAGTTAGACATCTGCGGAAGCACGCGAACAGCACAAGGAAGAGGAAGAAGCTTGGAGCACAACACACAAGACTGAATGTATTACTAGAGAATGTACAAAGATAAGTAGCCCATTAGGGCAATAGGCGTATATACAAGCCGGGGGAAAAAAACCTCCTAAAGAGGGAAAAAAGTGCCCCGGCGGTCCTAGAGTGTTCACACACATCACTACCTAAATATATCAACAAATCCCCCTTGGGAGTGATGCGGTGAACAAGGAGCTGGCACTCATGTATAAGGAAGTGCCGAGCTATGTGGAAATCACTCCACAAAAGGAAGTAAGCCCAAAGCTTTGCGGAAAGCTTCAAACTTCTCCCTAGGCAGAGCCTTCGTGAAAAGGTCTGCAATGTTCTCCTGCGTGGGCACATATGAGAAGCTGATCTCCCCAGCAGAGAACCTCTCCCTGACATAGTGATAATGCACCTCAATGTGCTTAGTGCGAGCATGGAACACAGGGTTCCTCACAACTGCCAATGCGCTCTGACTATCAGTGAAGATGGTGGTGGCAGAAGACTGGCCAACACCCAAATCAGCCATAAGGCGTCTGAGCCACACACACTCAACATTTGCTGTGAAAGCTGCCCTATACTCAGCCTCACAACTGGAAGTGGCCACAGTAGGCTGCTTCTTGCTCAACCAAGATATACATGAGCTACCAAGCATGAAGCAAAAACCACTGGTGGACACACGAGTGTCATAGCAACCAGCCCAATCTGAGTCAGAAAAAGCATGCAAATCTGGCGGTAGTGATCCCCCCTTGGGATAAAACAACCCAAGTAGCCGAGTACCACTCAAGTAGCGAAAGATGCGCTTAACCGCTTTCCAATGCGTGACTCCTGGGCAATGCATAAACCTGCTCATCTGTGAGACAGCAAACTGAATATCTGGCCGAGTAATGCATAAGTAAATCAAGCATCCAACAGCCTGCTGATAGAGAACAGCATCAAATGCATCTCCAGCATCATGAAGACTCAATCGTAAACCTGTCTCCATAGGAGTGGCAATAGGCTTACAGTCTTCAAGGCCAAAACGCTGCAATAATGTGTCAATATATTTCGTTTGACACAAAGCCATTCCACCATCAACTTGCATAAACTGAATGCCCAAATAGTGATGCAAATGCCCCAAATCAGACATCTCAAATGAGGCATGCAAATCAGCCTTGAAATCAGCAATATGCTTCTCAAGAGGACCAGTGAGCAGCATGTCGTCTACATAGACAACAATGATCAAAAGTACATCATTAGCACGCTTAACATATAAGGTGCTTTCAGTTGGACTGTTCTCAAAACCATGTGCAATCAGATAGGCATGTATTTTCTCATACCAAGCACGTGGTGCTTGCTTTAAACCATATAACGCCTTCTTTAACCTGCACACCTGGTTTTCATGCCCTTTCTGCACAAAGCCACGGGGCTGAAAAACATACACTTCTTCATGCAAGTCACCATTCAGAAATGCTGTTTTAATGTCCAACTGATGTACATTCCAACCATGATGGGCTGCAAGTGCACAAATGCTCCGAACAGTAGTCATACGGCATGTAGGTGCAAAGGTCTCATCAAAATCAATGCCTCTTTCCTGCGCATAACCCTTTGCAACAAGCCTAGCCTTATACCTGTCAACTGTACCATCAGGTTTACGCTTCAGCTTGTATACCCACTTAGTGTCAATGGCCTTCTTGCCAGGAGGCAAGTCACATAAAGACCATGTACCATTCTTCATTATAGCATCATATTCAGATTGCATAGCAGCCATCCAATTTTCTGAATTTTGTGCTTCATCAAAAGAAAGAGGCTCATTCTCATCACAGAGACTAGATGCAGCCATAGCATAGCAATCTGATGCAAAGGAGGTACTATGAGAGCCTGAACGAGTACGATATGACAAAGGTGCATCTAATTTGCTGTCACGCAAAGTCTGCACCAGCCATTTTGGCATAGTTTTTGCCTGTTCAATATCAGCTCTCTCATCAACAAGTGCATCATGTAAATCTGCATCAGAAATGGCATGATCTGCATCATCATATGAAACCTGCAAAGGCTGAGAAGTTGCCTCATTAGGACCAGCGCTAGCCTGTCCACCTGTAAAAAGAGGCATCAAAGTATCATACATGTCTTTGGAGCTAACAGATGTCTCCTTAGTACATGAAAGCAATGGCTGAATAGCATCTTCCACAAAGACAACATCACGGCTAACCAGAATGCGTTTAGTCTGTGGATGATACAGACGATAGCCTTTACTTTCAGAACTGTACCCAACAAAAATACATTTTACTGCCTTATCATCCAATTTTCTGCGATGTTGTTCAGGCACTAATGCATATGCCAAACAACCAAAAACACGCAGATGAGCAACAGATGGCTTGCGGTCATGCCAAGCCTCATATGGAGTGATAGACTGCAACGCTTTCGTGGGACACCTGTTCAGTACATATGCTGCACACATGACAGCCTCAAGCCAGAAACTATGTGGTAAAGCCTGACTTTTGACCATGCACCTCGCCATCTCCATGAGTGACCTGTTCTTTCGTTCAGCAACTCCATTCTGTTGAGGTGTATACGGCACTGTACACTGGTGTTTTATCCCACGTTCAGCCAGAAATGCATTAAAATTTGAAGACATATATTCCCCCCCTCGATTAGAACGGAGGGTGCCCATTTTACATGCTGACAGATTTTCAGCCAAAACCAAAAACTGTTTGAAGCACATGAACACTTCGGACTTTGCTTTGAGTGGATATACCCATGCATGCCTGGAAAAATCATCAATGAAAGTCACGAAGTAAAGGTAATTTCCAAAAGAGGGTGTCTGCATAGGACCACAGACATCACTATGTACAAGCTGCAATTTCTGCATAGCCCGAACTGAACCATCTTTTGGAAAGGAAGAACGCTGCATTTTGCCCAAAATACAGCCTTCACAAACATGTTTTCCAGGTGCCTCAAGTTTGGGCAAAGAGGACACCATTTCAGATTTCTGCAGGCGTAACAAACTAGCAAAATTCAGATGACCAAAGCGTGCATGCCAAAGCTTTGCATCTGACATAGCCTGAGAATCATGAACTGCACATGCCGAATCATTCACAGATTTTTCATAGTCTATGAGCTTATACAGCCCACGACATAAAATGCCAGAAGCAATAATCACATCGCCATTTGAGAGATCATGGACTGTACACCTGTCATCAACGAATTTCACAACCAAGCCAATCTTGGCTAATGCAGAAACTGATAACAGGTTCTTTTTGATCCCTGGCACAAATAAAGCATCTGACAAAGTGAAAGAACTACCATCAACAGTAGTCAGAATGATCTTACCAACTCCCATAATAGGATAAGAGGAGTTATTGGCGCATGTGACAGTATTCCCTGTAGGGGCAGGCTCGAGTGAAGAGAAAAAACTGCGCTGCGAGGTAATATGTTTGGTTGCCCCACTGTCAAAGTACCAAACATCTGAGTCTACTGCAGACATGCACTGATCATGAGAAGATGGGTCAAAACTGCAAACAGTAGTAAACGCCCATTCTTCTTCCTGCACAAGATTTGCAGACTCTGTTTTTGGTGTAGAGGCCTCTGCAACAACCATTCCAGCCTCTTTCTTCTTTGCCTCTTTAGCAGCCAGTTTTGGACAGTTCTTTATAATATGATCATTTCCTTTACAGTACTTGCAGAACAATTTCTGCTTTTCTGATTTCTTCTCATCTTTGTCCTGGTTCTTCGATTGTGTAGCAATTGCAGATTTCTGCTTACTAGTAGAAGAGCTCCATTTTCCTTTGCCCTTCTGACTAGCCAGGAAAGCTTGATCTGCAACACGCATAATGGACCTGTTCTGCCTGGACTGATCTTCCTGCAACAGAACAGAGACTAATTCCTCAAATGACAAGGCATTCGGATTGCCTTTCATCATCAATCGAAGAGTAGAGGCAAAACTCTGATATGAATCAAGAAGGCCATTCAGAACGGTCTGCACAAGTGAGCTATCTGGTATAACCTCATCAGCAGAAATCAATTGTTCCTTCAGGTCTTTGATCTTTGTAAGAAAACTGTCCATCGAATCACCTTCATTCATGTGCTCACTCTCCAACTGTTTTCGGAGGTAAGCAACACGAGCCTCATTCCTAGCCTGGTACAAAGTGGTAAGTGTATCCCAAGCATCCTTTGCTGTTCTGCAAGAGCGAATGTGAGGAATAATGGCACGTTTGACAGACAAAGCTATCAATGCATGTGCCTGGGCATCTCTGCCATCCCAACGAATCTGCTCTGCAGTAGGTGCAACAGAAATAGCAGCACGAACAGGAATCTGCGGAATATCATCTTCGACACCATCTTCATCAACTCCAACACCTGTATTTGTAGTACCTGTCGTTACAGGTGTAACAGGACGTCTTTCAACACCCTGCACAATGTTCCACAATCCTTTTGCAACCAGTACATGTCGCATCATATAAGCCCATAATGGGTAGTTGGTACCATCCAACTTATCCTCAACAGCCAACATACGGAATACATCACTGCTTTCAGCCATGGCCGGTGACTAAAATACCTTGATGCAGAAAATTGACTGTATCTCAAAAAGTTGAACAGAACTGCCCAGACGAGTTCTGCTAGACCTGTAGCAGACTTCGAGACGCTTAAACTGGCGAACAAAAACTGGTATATACCTTTGGCACAAAAGGACGAAATAGCCTGCACAAGCACTGCGATAGTGCGTTCGGAGGCCGAAACGAGCTCAGATTGCGATTTCGGCACCACAGAACGAAGCTGTTTTGATCTCGAAAACACCCTGAGTATGCTCACCAAATTTTGTGCGAATCTGAGACTGTAAACGGAGGAGTGTCGACGGCGCCCTAGAAGAATCAACGACCTGCTCTGATACCAATTGTTGGAGTTAGACGTCTACGGAAGCACGCGAACAGCACAAGGAAGAGGAAGAAGCTTGGAGCACAACACACAAGACTGAATGTATTACTAGAGAATGTACAAAGATAAGTAGCCCATTAGGGCAATAGGCGTATATACAAGCCGGGGGAAAAAAACCTCCTAAAGAGGGAAAAAAGTGCCCCGACGGTCCTAGAGTGTTCACACACATCACTACCTAAATATATCAACAGATTCATCATTACATCAAAGTATTTTTGAAGTATTTACAAAACTATTGCACATGTGTATGTAGAACATCTCTTCCTAAACTTCCACTTCACTTCATGCTTTAGACTCTGATCTTTACTTCAACTCTTCATTCCTAACCTTCATATAATCATCACTTGTTGATTTTCTTGCTCCAACAGCTCCCCATCAATCATCAATTGTGATTACTTGCATCTTCTTTATCCCTACCATATCTTTAAACCTCTGCAACTTGGGTCCATCCAAACTCTTTGTCAGCATATCTGCAAGTTGATCCTTTGTAGGAGTATGCATGATTTCTATTTCTTTATCAACAACCTTCTCTCTCAAAAAATGATATTGAATCTCAATATGTTTGGTCCTGGCATGAAACACAGGGTTAGCTGCCAAATACAGAAAACTCATGTTATCTCCACAAATGATAGAAGTACTCTGAATAATATCAAAACTCTTCATGAGAGTTTTTAGCCATATGACTTCCTTTGTAGCTTCTACCATACCTTTGTACTCTGCTTCTGTAGATGATAGAGCAATTGTATGTTGCTTCTTAGAACACCATGAAATTAACTTATCTCCCCATAACACAAATACCCATGTGTTGATCTTCTATAATCAGAGTTACCTACCCAATTTGCATCACTATATATCTTGATCCTTGTATCTGAAGTAAAACCATAATACAAACCTTCTTTAAGTGTGCGCTTGATATACCTAAGCACCCTTTGACCTGCAATCCAATGTTCCTTTTTAGGATAATGCATGAGTTGAGATAGAACTCCAACTGCATAGGACAAATCAGGCCTTGTTAATGTAGCATAAATCAAGCTACCCACCAAACTCTGATAAAGCTTCATGTCTTTGAATTCTTCTCCTCCATATCTACTCAATTTGTGATTCACTTCAATTTGAGTTGATGCTATGCTGAAATCTTCCATTTTGAACTTGATTAGCAAATTCTTCATATACCTTTCTTGAGTCCTATCAAATAATCTATGACCCCAAGTCAATTTTTCTTGCTATTTCTTCTTCCCCATCCCTACTATTTTCTATGTGGGGTAATGTTTTTAGTCTTGGTGTGGTTTAGTCTTAGTCCAATAAGGTGTGTATATTCATGTGTTCCTATTACTAGCTTTGTGGCTCACTTCATAGGTTGCTTCACGATGTTGTATGCAACTCTATTGTAGGTGGCTCTCAAGTCCACTATAGGTTGTATCCAACAAGTGGTATCAAAGCTTTTTCACCCTTGTGTTTGGAAGAACGTACTTGCAAACTCTCAAGGAAAATTTTGTCAAGGGCCAAGAGCAATACCAAGTTTTTATTGCAACAAAAATGAGATAATATAAGATAATCAAGGCCTCACTATAGGTTCATTGACATGGTCAAATGAGGTAGTTCCAAAGATGGGGAATAAAGTAACCTTAGAACATAGTAGTTTGAGTTAGTTTAACTCAAACTGGAGCAGATATTGTGAAGATCGTGCTCTGAATGCTCAAGAGTTTATGGAGACACCTAGAGGGTTGCAAATCAAGTGGAAGCATTCACATTGTTCTTTAAGATATAAGAAAATCTATGTTTATTCAAAAATTCATCTAGCCAGATGTTGGATTTTAGCTTCTAGCTAGAAAGGAAAGTGATCCTAAAAGACTCATGTCAAATCTAGTAAAATACTATAGTGAATATGGTGATATTACTATTGTACTCTAGTAGTATCCATTGTTCTTTGGTAGTCTCAATGAGGTTATAAATGCAAAGGTTTGCACCTATGTCTTCCTCATGTGCTACTTTGAGAGTTTCCCGATAACAAGGTATGAGAAAGGGCTATCTTACTTACTTCGAGAAAGGAGAGATGTGAGATAAACAAGTTCAATGAAATGATTTTTGCACTCTGGAAGAATTAGATAAGGATGTGTTGATTTAAGTAGATGGATAGGTCTACTATCAAGCTACATTTAGCTAATAATGTATACTTCTCAATACTTGAGTGTAACACTACTGA
This sequence comes from Ceratopteris richardii, assembly GCA_020310875.1. NCBI lineage: Eukaryota > Viridiplantae > Streptophyta > Polypodiopsida > Polypodiales > Pteridaceae > Ceratopteris > Ceratopteris richardii. The sequence goes on from MU260387.1 coordinate 94,849, forward strand.
GAATCTATGGTAGAATTCATGTAATACCAAAGCACTATATGGTGAGATTGTCAATTGAAATGTTCTCATTGGAATTTCCTTCTCACACTTGAACCCTCGATTCTACAACTTCATTTTATTTGACACCAATCATCAAGGGTGGCCTACAAATTATGACAGGAAAAATATGGGTATTGTTTGCCTTGGGAACTCACATCAATGTGATGTGGTGGCAACTAGAGATGTCGGATTTCAATTTGTGGATTGCATTGTCTTCACTTTGAACAATGTCCAACATTACCTACAACTTATGTGTAGTCTCGTGTTAGTTAGCCAATTATACATGATATAGTCTATGAGGTAACTCTCTATGCTTGATCATATTGGATTTCCAAAGGGAGCATGATTGTTGCAACTTTTTAAATTCATATCTTAGAGTTGTGGCATTGTTGGATATGTCACCTATTGTGCAGTGGTTGGGAGTGTTGTCCTAAAAATGATACATACTAGTTATTTCCTTCACAAATTTTTCAATCTATGAGCATTACCACTTTGGAAAGTATACATGAAGTAGGCAGTGTGCTTCAATGAGAACTTTCAAGGAACCCTTAGATCTAGTTCACCCATATATATGGGAATCAATGCCATGGCATCATTTGGTGGTGCATAGTACTTTATCACTTCTCTGGATGACTTGAGGAGGAAGGTTTGGGCATATTCTCTCAAGTCAAAAGATGAAGTTTTCTCTAGTCTTGTAAGATGGTTAGCTAGAGTGGAAACCAATACTAGAAGAAAGCTAAAGGTGCTTTGTCCAAACAATGGTGGAGAATATATATTTCAAGGGTTCAATTAATACTACGAATGAAAGCGCACACATCAAGAGTTGATGGCTCCATAGATCCAAACACATAATGGTGTAGTTGAATGGATGAATATGACCATCCAAGAATATCTTGTCTCAAAGTACACCATGTAGAATTGGCAACAAAGTTTTGGGCAGAGACACTAGTGACAACAATGCATGTGATCAACATGGCACCCAACACAACGAGGGGTTTGAGGTCACCCATAATTTGTGGACACATAAGTCTTTGGACTATGATAACTTGAGGTTATTGCATGGGAAGCCTTTGTACATGTGCCTAAATAGCTTCATTAAGAGCTAGATGTAAAATCTATGAAGTGCATCTTCCTACGCTATGACATGCTTGAAGAGTTTGGCTAACACTTATGGATCCAATATCCAAGAGGATAATCTACTATGGCAATGTCAATTTCTATGCATGTTTGCTTGATGCATAGTAGAGAGCATATTAACAAGCATCTCTTTATTTTTTGTTCTCTTTTGCAAAATTTACTTACTAGTTAGTTTCTTACTACCACTCTTTATATCATTAAGTGTACATACACATACAAACTAAAAAAAAAAACATAAAACCAATTAGAAAACATAAAAAGAAAAGATAACACAATTCTATAGATATGGAATTAGGACATATGTCCCCACATAGAGAGGATACACACATGGCTAAACATTCCCTAGACTCTATGGAAACCATGAGCCAGATAATATCACACTTAAAAAGCATGCTTCATACTATTTTAGATCATGTAAGTAGCTCTAAGAAACAAGAATCCATGATTGATGTTAAGACCATAGGCATGGAATCAGGAATCTATGCAAGCACGAGTTTATTAAGGTCTCTATGAGGGCATCCAAGCTAGATAGGCTTAAGGACCTTAATCCACCAGATTATCATGGCTCTACTGGTGAACGTACTTCTGATGTTGTTGAAGAGTGGCTCGACACGTGGGAATAGTGCTTTTGTTTATGTCATATCATGGACGACATGCATTAGATTCAACAGGCAATGCCTAATCTTATGGACATTTCCCATAGGTGGTAGCATAAGATAGAGAAAGACACGAAAGAGTCCATGAATTTAGAACAATTCAAAATTTTGGTTTACAATAACTTTGTGCTACTAGATGAGAGTTCTAGGGCACTTGACACATGGTTTTCATTAGTCAAAAATACCAGATTATCCAAGAATACGCAGATAAATATAGGGAGGTACTTTACCAAACTCCATTCTACAGTTTCTCCAAGTCCACAAGTCTCTCTTGGGGTTGAAAAGGACTAAGACTAGTCAGCCCTCTTCCTTGAGTGTTCTTGTTTTGACTAATGCATAGCCTCATAAAGAGGCTAAGTAGGTGCACATGGTTAAAACATATTTTGGAGCTAAAACGAAAGTGTTCGCTCTAGCTCAGGCTTAGAATAAGTCTATTCTTGCCCCTCAATAGAAAGAGGGGGCAACGAAAGAAGTTTATGTTATGGATGTTTAAGCCAACATCGGTTTAAAGACTATCCTGGCAAGAAAAAGATAGTACTCATCATATTCATACACACTACATAGGTAGGGAGTGATGGATGAGTACTTTGGAGATTCTACAGCATAGAAATCATCTCCCATAGTGTCCATTATTGGAAGTGTGGTAGGCCCAATAAATCAATCATAGGTTAAATTCAAGATCTTCCAACACTTAACCTTAGAACATTACACACCTTAACTTGATCAAGAGATATCAATGACAATAGAGATATAAGAATACAATTATGAATGTATGGTAGCTTGTTGCTATTACACTCACTAATAATAAAAAATACCAATTACAATGTGTGTATGATATAAAAATTGAATGTAGGATGAATCTAAGTGATAGTTACAACAATTGAGTGAAAAGTGTGCCTAAGAGGTACAAAATTTGAGTTAATATATGCAAAAATAAGGATCAACATTATTGCAAATAGTCAAGATAGCAAACCCATTAACATCAAATGTATGCTTGAGTCATGACTTGAAGAAGTGAAGATTTGAATCCTTGGGACCTTTCATGATCATATCATCTACATAGATATGATTATAATCAAGGCATCTGACTCTACCTTAATATAGAGGGTTGGAGTGGCATGTGAGTTTTCAAAGCCAATGGATAATAGGTACAAATACATCTTTTCATACGAAGCTCTTGGTAACCCCCTTCAAACCATAAAGTGCTTTGATAAGTTTGTATACTAAGTATTCTTTATCTATCTCTTCAAAACCTTCTAGCTAATGAATATAGACATCTTTATGTGGATCACCATTCGGAAAAGTTGTCTTGACATCTAATTGGTATGCATTCCAATTAAAAATGAAGCATCTAAAAGTAGTATTTTGACTATGGTCATTCTAGAAGTAGATACAAAGGTTTCATCATAGTCAATTCCTTTTCTTTTGTGCATAACCTTTGACTACAAGTCTAGCTTTATAATTGTCAATTGTACCATCTACTTTTCTTTTGATCTTGAAGATCCACTTGACACCAATTGCTTTCTTACCTTTTGATAACTCACATAGCTTCAAAGTTTGATTATTATGTATAGAATCAATCTCCTCTTGCATTTCTTTCTTCCAAATAGGACTTTGTAGTGGATCTTTGACACTAGTTGGTTCATCTTTAGCTAAAGTTAGTTCAAGAATATTATTGATCTCAAAACATTCTACATAATTTGCTTTATCTTTTTTATCTTTTTTATCTTTTTGACTTTTGGTTCTTCCTTTAAGTGGCTTGATCCCAATATCCTATAGTGTTTTACATATCATTTTGAAATTTTCAGGAATACTAGTGATAGCTTTGGTTCATCCATAACTCTTTCCTTAGGTGCTCTAGAAGTTTCTCTAACTTCATAAGTTGGTACATCAAGAGGTAATCAAGAAATAGGGGAATATGGAGCTATAGATGGTGGTGATGTAGGTTCAACAATTTTCTCTTTACCTTTATCAAGTGTAGCCTTTTGGGTTTGAGAAGGTTTTTTACCTCCATCCCTTGTATGGTTGAATGTAAGCATCCAAATTTGCCTTGACAAATGCATTATCATCTGCCTTGATGAAGTTTGTAATATCTGCATGTCTATCATATATCTATTTTTTTGCAATGTAAGCATTGCAGGAGAGTAGGATATCACATGTCTCTAGTACATAGAACCTATATCCTTTACTTTCAATTGGATAACCAATGAATACTGCTTTGATTGCTTTGACATCTAGCTTACCATGATCCTTCTTCTCAATGTGAAATTAGGTTGGATTTCCAAAAACTTTGAAATATTTCACATTGGGCTTCTTCCCGTGATAAGCTTCATAAGGTGTAATGACCTTTAAAGCTTTTTGTGGAAGACCTATTAAGAATGTGGTTTTTTGTATGTACTATATCAAAAAAAAAAAGGTGAAAGTTTCTTAGAGGTCATCATACTACACATCATTTCAACAAGTTTCCTATTCTTCCTCTCTACAAAACCTTTTTGTTCTAGAGTATAGATAATAATTAGCTGATGAGAGATTCCTTTATCTTCAAGAAAATAATTGAAGTCTTTTGACAAATACTCTCCTCCTTTGTCATTTCTCAAAATTAGGATCTTTGATTGACTTTCATTCTCAACCATAGCTAAAAAACTATTAAATGTCAGGAATACTTCTCACTTTGCTCTAAGACCAAAAGCCCAAAAATATCTAGAGAAATCATCTTTGAATCGGACAAAATATCTGAATCCTTGAATAGAATCTACCCTCATAGGTCCATTCACATATGAATGTATGATCTATAATTTCATGATAGTTGTGATGTATCCATGCCTCTTGAATAATAGTTTGTGAAGCTTTTCTTCAAGACATCCTTCACATGCTTCTCCATCATCTAGTAAAGCAAAAGTGGAAAGGTTCTCCACCATACCTTAGTCTTCTTTAATGTACTTGAGAGTTGTGTAATTGATATGATTAAATCTAGCATGCCACAACTTCATGTTTTCTTTAGGTGTTGATGACCTAGCAACATTTGCATGACTAATTTTGGATAGTACAAACATTCCACTTTTGTTTTCTCCTTGCAATTTTTTTTGTTCCTCATTTGGAGTGACGATCTGGCATGAATCTTTCTTGAATGTGACCTTGTAACCATCTGACAAGAGTTTAGAGATGGATAGAAATTTATTCTTCATTTCAAGTACATATAAAACATTAGTAATCATGAAGTTTCCTCCTCCTGTGGATTTTAGGTTTACTTCTCCAACACCAAAAACATCGAGATCATGACCATTTTCCATGGTCACCTTTCTTCCTAGAGAATTGTGAAGGGTAGAAGACACCTCCTTGCTCCTTGTCATATGCTTAGTCGCACCAGAATAAAGAATCCAAGGATTTTATGAGATCATGTAACTTTGCTTGATCAAACGCTATCTCTTCAATATTGAAACAAGCATATGTTTCCTCATTTGAAGACTTGGGCTTTGAACTTTCTTCAACATTGTTTCACAATGATCTGTTCTTATAATTAAAAATCTTTTGAAGAAGTACTAGAACTAGATGTTGTAGAAAAATTAGTTAAAGTCTTTGAAATAGAAGCCTTACTTTCCTTCTTAATATGTTGACTTTTCTTCTTCTTCTTTGTTGTTTCCCTCTTCTTCTTTCCTTTATATGATGATACCATAGTTCCTCATTCTCTTCCATACTCTTCTATTGGTCTTCATCTTGAAGTAATAGAAATTGCAACCCATCTTATGGAGAGAGAAAGAGAAGTAACAAATTATCTATAAGTAGATGGAAGTGAACTTATGAGAGTACTCACCACCATCATGAATTGTGACACCAAAATTAAGTAATTGATATATTTGAGTATTTGAGCTTTGAAAAATGTGACTGAATTGATTCCCCAACTTTCATCCCTATGTTGGATAATTGTCTCGTGAGGTGAGAGTTCCTAACATGGTTCTTGCTCTGATAGAGATTCTCTAATTCCAACCAAGCTTGATGAGAGGTTCTACATGACTTGATTCGTGGAATAATATGCCCCTTGAATCTCATAACAATAAATGAGAGTGCCTATGCATCTCTTGTCCCATCCATATTGCTCTTTTGAAGGTTGAATCTGCATATGTCTGCCTTCTATCAATGGATGAAGATGTAATCTCCTCTTCTTCCTCTTCACTCTACTAGGTAGAAATTGGAGTAGTATCCTTCGATGAAGAAGCCACATCTTCATATCCTTGTCTCAGTCTAGGGTACTTTCCATTAATAATGTTCCATGGGTCCTTGGAAACTAACAAATTCATCATCATAAAACTCCACATTGGATAGTTAGAGATTCCATCTAATTTATCTTCTTGTTCAAGTCTATTTCTATAGTCACTTATCTTGAGTTTTGTATGAAAACTATGCTCTGATACCAAAGGTTGGAAGTATCGTAGGCCTTCCAACACTTAACCTTAGAACATTACACACCTTAACTTGATCAAAAGAGATAAATGACAATAGAGAGATAAGAACACAATTATGAACGTGCAATAACTTAATGCTACTTAACACACTAATAATGAAAAATATCAACTACAATGTGTATGATACAAAAACATAATGTAGGTTGAATCTAAGAGTGCTAGTTACAATAATTGAGTAAAAAGTGTGCCTAAGATGTATAAAATGTGAGTGAATATATAGAAAAATAAGGATAAATACTATTCCAAAAAGTCAAGATAGCAAACCCATAATTGAAATTAGGTCTTCTCTGAATTAGAGCAAGAGCAATAGTTCCTCCTAGTGTTGAAGTAATAGGTAAAGTCCTAATATAGTATTAGCAAAAGTAGAAACCTTAAAGTAGAAGCTATAACTCTCCATAATCAGCATGCACACAATGGATGTGTGAAGAAGAATAAGGTTGGCCATATCCAAACTCCTTCAAATCTGCAAGAGTCCTTCTATTAGCTAAAATACCTTTGTAGATTGATCTTTGTTGAGTTGGTCAAATTGGTGACTTGTAAAAGTGGTGCATAGGTGGCACACAAGTGTCTAAGGACATGGGTGCAAAGGTAGTGCACAAATAGTTGTTCACAAGGTTCTTGCAAGAAAAGTTAAATACAAGTTGCAAAAAGGTATTTATGAGGGGTTTTTAAAGCTTTTAAAGTGTTATAGAAGGTTTAGGTGAACTCTTCCTTTGCACACATTGTGTAGAAATTAAGATCCAATGTGGAAAAGATAAGATGTGAAGATGGTATGCAAGAGCTTATGTGTGGCCTCCCATTCAATTTTTTTTCCATAAATTCACTAAAGGAAAAAATAGGGAGTCATTGGTCTTTCCATGAGAAGTTTCTTAGGACAACAAAGTAAGCACCAAGATAGACAAGTAGTTGAAGCGATGTACGTAAGAGGAATTGACACACCATAAAGGAGCATTCTTGGTGATAGACTAAGTGAGCAAGGATCACGAGCATACACTACACTTAGAGAGCGAGAGAGCAAGACACACACTCTTGGATAGTGCACAAAGAGCCAAGGTGTACAAAAGAGAGACCAAGTGTGCAAAGGAGGTGACAAAGTATGCAGAGAGAGTGCACAAAGAGCAACTAAGGTGTGACAAAGTATCATCAAGAAGGTGTTGCAGGTTGATAGTAGAAGTGGCCAAATCCTTCAATCTTATTGGAAGCTTGGGTGCAAGGAGTGCACAAGGGAAAGCTACTATACAAGGCGAAGGACTGGCACAGAGTTTGACTGCACAAGTAATTATGATATTTTGTGTACTTGTGTATGCACTTCATTGGCTTCATTGTTATGCATGGAGAACATTTTGTCTTATTCTAGACAAAGCTATTGTAATCTTTTATGCTAATGAAGACACAAATGCTTCCAATGAAATCGTCTTTTTTTTTCTTCTCCATTCTTCTCCTACAAACACTCAAGCCCCTTTTAACTAAAGAATCCCCCAACAATATTGATGGATGATTATTGAGGGGCAAGTGAGCCTCTCCTTATATAGTGAGGGATGGGGCTTAGAAAGGCATGCCTTTGGATAAAATTAAGGCACATGGGCTAAAAAACATAAATCGTGGAGGGCACTTAGCTTTTATGGCACTCAACTTTTAGGTGAAAAGCAGATAAAACATGATGAAAAGAAAAAATAGGGTTAAACTTCCAAGGTAAAATCTAGAACCAAATATTACAATGTTATATATCCTTGGAAAGCTCTCGATGATTACTTTCCAATGGTGCAATAAAATGTTTTCCCATTTTTTGCCAAATTTTGACAAACTCATAAAATAAGGATTGTTGGAACATTAGAAATTTAGGGCATTTTGCCATTGTTTTCCAACATCCATGATGTTCACTAAGAGGGTACCCTCTCTAGTAGATGTGCTTTTGCCAGTGACACAAAAGGGTTGCCACTTCCTAGACATGGAGGTCATGGTTATGAGAGGACTCATGGTAGGATATCTTATCAAGGTGCTCTTTGATCCAGACTCCACACACAATGTCATCAGTTCTCTTCTCATTAGAAGGTTACACCAAGAAAGTCTACAATCATATTATGCCTACACAATGGAATTAGTTGATAAGAAAGACATTGAGACATGGGACCAATGAGTAGTTTGTCTAGCTATCTAGATCCAATCCTATGAGGACATATTGGATTTCAAATCACACATTTTAATTTAGTGCTAAGTAAATAGTGCATGCTAGGAATTGACCAATCATAGATTTTTCTTCTCATGTGTATCATTTTGAGCACAAGGGGAGGCAATTACTAATCCTTGGAGAGCCAAGTCTTCAAGAGACATGATTGATGATTGCAAACAACCTACTTAAAATTGATAATAAGTATATCTATTTTTTGTATTTTGTGTATTTGTCATGTGTAGTGATGGATTCTCACAGTCAAGGAAGTTTGAATTAGAATACTCAAGAACCTTTAGAAAAGATGAGAGAAAAATTCCAATAATTATTTTTAAGTGAATTACCTTGGGGTTTAACTCCTTGCAGGTTTATTCAGCATAGGATTGAGCTGGTGATAGAAACAAGTGTGATTTCTCAACCACCATTCCATATGAGTTTGTAGGAGGAGAATGAAGTCTGCAAGGTTGTCAATGAGTACTTAAAGAAGGGCTGATTAGACCCCTATTCATCCTTTGCAACACCAGTTCTCCTAGTAAAGAAGAAAGATGGGTTTTATTGGATGTGTGTTGACTATCAAGCAGTGAATAAGATTATCATCAAGCATAAATACCCCATGCCCAAAATAGATTATCTTCTGCCATCATATTAGAGATAAAGAGCTCGATGTACATAAAATAGCTTTCAAGACCCCTTTTAGTCATTATGAGTATTTGTTTATGCCATTTGGTCTTACTAATGCACCTACTATTTTCATGATGTTAACAAGTGATTTTTCATCCTTTCATTCACAAGTTTGTTGTAGATTGTATGGATGATCAATTATTAAATATTAGGTATGTACATGAGCATGCAAATGATTTGAGATTAGTGTTAAATAAGTTAAAAGAAAATCATTTGTTTGTAAATCTTGAGAGAACGTAGTTGTTTCTTCTGAAGATAGAATATCTATGGCATGTAGTCTTGAGTGATGGGGTCAAGATGGATCCTAAGAAGGTCTCAAATATATTAGAATTGCCAATTTGTCAAGATGAGGGATAGCTTTGGTCATTTTTAGGACTTCTCAATTTCTATCAGGAATCTATCTGATCTTATTTATCGATAATAGCTAGAATGATGAATCTAGTACCTTTTACATGGAAGCAAGTGTTACACTTATGTGTTCCTCAAGGAGCTTTGATGTGAACCTTTTTCCCTATACATGGGCACTTTTTACTCTAGTTCTGGCTAGAGATTTTTTCCCCATGTTACCACATACATGATTCACTCATATGTGGTGGTACTTTGTACTTAGGGATATTATTCAGCTCTTACTTCAATTCAGTTCATTGTCAATAGAGAGAGCTATTCCAGCCATTGTCTTCTCCCTGTGTCTTGTTGCGTTTGTGCTCCTTGTGTGTGCTTCTTGTGTGTCTCTCACACTTCTACACACATCCAACGGTGGTATCAGAGCAGGTTCAACTCCTTCTCAAGTTTTGATTTTTCGCATCGAGGTACACGCGCGCACTTTTAACAATGCAAATCGACTTCGGAGCATAGAAAAGTGAATTTCAGTAGCCAAGAAACATTTCCACCAAGAAAACTGGGGTTTTACCCCCATTTCAAAGCCATTTGTGCAATCAGAATTGTCATCAGAGTGATGGTTTGTGAGCTGAAATTTCAGCATTCATTTCAGCTTTTGTCGAAGTAAAGATTTTGTCACATTCATGTTCACCAGTGAAATGATGGGCAGCAATGACTTGTTTGGCATGCTTCAAGATGAAGATAAGCTTGATGGGACCAACTATCTGATGTGGTCTTACATGATGAAGCATGTTCTTGTTGCTAAAGAACTTTGGAACATAGTGGCAGATGTAGATCAAAGACCCGCAAGTTCTTATACTTCACAGTCTACTGTCACAGATGGAGCTTCTTCTTCGAGTACAGTGGTTTCTCCTTCTCCACCTACACAGGAGCAGCTTAGATGGGATGGAAAAGATGTTCAATCTCATGCTTTGATTGCGCTTTCAGTGAAGCATCATATAGTTCCACACATTTGGTCATGTTCTACATCGAGACAGACATGGGACACTCTTGCTTCTTTGTATGCCGTGCGTAATGAAGCACATGTTGCATACTTGAGGAAGCAACTTGAGGATGTATGTATGGCTGAAAATGAATCAGTGGATGTGTATGTGACTCGCATCAAGGACTTGAAAGAGCAATTCGCAAACATAGATGAGATTATTCGGGATGCATCACTCATTTCTACATTGTTGAAAGGATTACCAAAATCTTTTCAAAGCTTTGATACTACACTCCATTTGGTTGCAAAAGGAAATCCTAATATGTATGCATTTGATGAGGTTGTGTCTCTGCCTTTGCAAGAAGAGCAATCTAGAGTGAATAGGAGTGTGATTGAGGGAACGCAACCACTTGCTATCTCACAAAAGGGGAAAAGCAAGTATGGTTCAACTTTGGGTTCATCAAAACCAAAGCCTCAAGTTTCCTCTTCCACTCATTCCTCAAATGATGCTGATTTGCAAAAGAAGAAGAGATGCAAATATTGTCGAAAGGTTGTTCATACTATTGATGAATGTAGAAAGCTTGCTAAATGCAATGAAAAGAAGAAGGAATCCGGCATGTCTATTGTTGAAATTCAGCAAATGCAAAGAATGATGAAGCTAACATGGCTCAAGATTTTTGGGCATATGTTGTTACATTTCATTATGATGCTTCTTTGCATTCTAAATGTATGGTTGTGAGTGAGGTGGATTCGGATTGGTTCTTTGATAGTGGTGCTTGAAAGCACATAACATCATGCAAAAGATTTTTTGCCTCTGTGAAAGATGCACCCAAAGGAGGACATTTGGTGTGTGCAAACAATGCCTCTTGAGAAATGGAGCTTACGGCTGCAAATGGAGGTGTGATTCTCTTGAAAAATGCATTGTATGTGTGCGGTATCAAGAAGAACTTAATTTCAGTTCTATTGATTGCCAAAGTTGGACTTCATGTACACTTTGTTGATGATAAGTGTATGGTTCATGATTTCAGCAATGGCGATGTTATCATGATGTCTGGTACATTATGTAATGGTTTGTATCGCATGGATACATACAAGAGTGCCTCGAATGCCTTGATTGCTCATACTTCTTCCATGGCTGAAATGGAGCTTTGGCATGCTCGTTTTGGTCACTTGAACTTCAATAGTTTGCTTTACTTGAAAAAGGACATGATTATTGGTTTTCCTACACGAGTCCATTGAAAAGCATGCATGTGAAGGTTGCATTCTTGGAAAAATGCATCGTGCTCCTTTTCCAAAACATAGTCACAGACACTACAAGAAAATTGCAGCTTGTTCATATTGATGTATGTGGTCCCGTCAAGACTCCATCTTTTGGGAAGCATGTATATTTTTTTACCTTCATTGATGATGCTACACGCCATACATGGGTGTATCCTATGAAAGCAAAGAATGAGGTATTTTCTTGCTTCAAAGCATTTTTAGCTATGGCTGAAATTTTTTCTTCACAAAAGTTTTTGACTCTACGCATGGATCGTGGTGGTGGATACATGTCACATGATTTTAATGATTTTCTTCGTGAAAGAGGTATTTCACACCAATGTATGGTGCCATATACACCTCATCAAAATGGTATTGCCGAGCATAAAAATAAAACACTTTTTGAAATGGCACGATGTATGGTTAAAGGAAAGCATCTTCCTGATAAGTTTTGGATGGAAGCGGTCATGTGTGCAAATTATGTGTTGAATCGTTGCCCTACAAAAGCATTGAGTCACCACTCCTTATGAGGCTTGGAATGGTAATAAGCCTATGGTTAGTCATATGCGTGTGTTTGGTTGTTTGGCATATGCTCTTGTGTCATCACAACAACGTCACAAACTTGATGACAAGGCAAAGAAATGTATTTTTGTTGGTTATAGTGCTGAAAGTAAGGGATATCGTTTGTACCATCCATTGACGAACACAATTATTGTGAGTTGAGATGTGGTATTTGCTGAAAATTCAGTTTTTCCTCTACTTGAATGCAAAAAGCTGCCAACAGTTAGCTCACAAGATGTGTTTGATACACTCATGCCTTTGTTCCAAAATGGTGGGCTTGACTATGGCCATGTAGACCAGCCAAATGAGGCTCAAAGGGCTGAAAAATTATCAAAACTACTGGAAATTTCTAGCCACATATGGTTGAACATTTGCATCAAATATAGCTAAGAATGAGCATGAAATTCAGCCCACGCATGATGTACATATTGAAGATGTTTTACATAATGAATGCATGTCTGTCAAGAGTGCACAAACTATGCCAAAGTGGTTGAAACAAACTTTGCAGGACAGCAAATCGAGTGCACATTTCCTTGGTAGAACAAGATCAAGCTCTCACCATCCATCAAGTAATTTTGTGGATTATTCTCTTATTGCTACAACATGTAATGAAGAGCCACTTTCTTTTGAAGATGCATGTGACGATCCAAAATGGATGAGTGTTATGCAATCAGAAATGGATTCCATACATAGGAATGGTACTTGGGAGTTATGTGAATTAACTAAAGGAAAGAACGTCATTGCTACAAAGTGGGTTTATAAGATTAAGAGAAAATCTGATGGTAGCATTGATCGCTACAAAGCTAGATTGGTTGCCAAAGGATATGCGCAACAATATGGCATTGACTATGAGGAAACTTTTGCACCTACTTCATGCATGACTACCATTCGTACCATGGTTGCATTGGCTGCCCATCGAGGTTGGAAAGTGCATCAGTTGGACATAAAAACCGCCTTCTTGAATGGTGATTTGCAAGAAGATGTTTATGTGAAGCAACATCCTAGATTTGCTATGAAAGGGAAAGAGCATATGGTTTGTCGCTTGCATAAAGCCTTGTATGGTCTCAAGCAAGCTCCACGTGCATGGTATGACAAAATTCATAAGCAATTGATTGCTCTTGGCTTCACATCTAGTCCAATTGAAAGCACACACTATGTACACAAAAATGGGGTTGATCTTATAGCCCGTGTTCTTTATGTCGATGACATACTCTTGACTGGGTCATGTGATGCAAAACTTGACATTTATATGGCTGATTTGCAGCATACTTTTGATGTCACTTATCTTGGTCTTTTGAGCTACTATCTTGGCATCCAATTTGTATCAGTCGAGGGGGGAATTGTTATGCATCAAGCAAAGTATGTTGAAAAACTATGAGCGTTTCGACTTTGAGGATTGCAAGCCAGTTTCCACACCAATTGAAACAAGATTTAGATTCTCAATTGAGGATTCCAGTGATGCATTTGACATTTCTCTTTATCAGCAAGCTGTGGGATGTCTTATATATGCATGCAACACAAGGTCGGATATACAGTATGCAGTTTCCCAGTTGAGTCGATTCATGCATAGCCCTGGCACTAAGCATTGGCAAGCAGTGAAACGTGTGTTTAGATATCTCTGAGGCACCTTGAGCTTAGATCTCTTTTATGGTAGAGATATTCAGCCATGCTTGTATGCTTTTACAGTTAGTGATTGGGCTGGTTATTATGATACTCGTGTGTCCACTAGTGATAATTGCTTTTTCCTTGGAGACTCATGCATATCTTGGTCGAGTAAGAAGCAACCTACAGTGGCGACATCGAGGTGTGAAGTTGAGTACAGGGCAGTTTCCATAGCTACAGTGAAGTGTATATGGCTGAGATGCCTATTGATGGATCTTTGCATGGAGATTGATGCTTCTATGCATATTCTCACTGATAGTCAGAGTGCTTTGGTTGTTGCACGAAACCTAGTGTTTCATGCATGGACCAAACATATTGAGGTGCATTATCACTATGTGAGAGAGCGCCTTCATGCAGGAGATATTGATTTGGTATATGTGCCTACACAAAATAATGTGGCAGAAATATTCACCAAAGCTCTTCCAGGGGAAAAGTTTGAAGACTTTCGCAAAGCTTTAAGCTTATTACCTTGTGGGGGTTGATTTGTCACTCCTTGCATGTGTTCACATCATTCGCTCCAGGGGGTTTTGTTACACTTATGTGTTCCTCGAGTAGCTTTGATGTGAACCTTTTTCCCTATACATGGGCACTTTTTACTCTACTGTTGGCTAGAGGTTTTTTCCCCATGTTACCACATACATGATTCGCTCATATGTGGTGGTACTTTGTACTTAGGGATATTATTCAGCTCTTACTTCAATTCAGTTCATTGTCAATAGAGAGAGCTATTCTAGCCATCGTCTTCTCCGTGTGTCTTGCTGCATTTGTGCTCCTTGTGTGTGCTTCTTAATTTTGATACTCTGAAGGCTTCAGTGCTCAAAGTTGTGGGGGTTGATTTGTCACCCCTTGTATGTGTTCACATCATTCGCTCCAGGGGGTTTTGTTACACTTATGTGTTCCTCGAGTAGCTTTGATGTGAACCTTTTTCCCTATACATGGGCACTTTTTACTCTACTGCTGGCTAGAGGTTTTTTCCCCATGTTACCACATACATGATTCGCTCATATGTGGTGGTACTTTGTACTTAGGGATATTATTCAGCTCTTACTTCAATTCAGTTCATTGTCAATAGAGAGAGCTATTCTAGCCATCGTCTTCTCCGTGTGTCTTGCTGCATTTGTGCTCCTTGTGTGTGCTTCTTAATTTTGATACTCTGAAGGCTTCAGTGCTCTGAAGCCTATATCTTTGAAAAGTAAGAATTTAAGTAGTCCACAACATAATTGACCATTTCATGGACATAATTTCTATGTTATGGTGCATGCTCTTAGAGTTTGGAGGCAGTATCTTTATGTATCACCATATACTCAATTATTTATGTAGCCAAGCATATCTTCAAGGTAGATAGGCTCATTGGGTTGAGCTAATGTAAGATTTTTGTATGGAAATCTTGTATAAAAGTGGAAGATAACATATAGTTGATGCATTCCCTAAGATAATGTATCAAACAAGCTTTACAAATTTAGTAAGCAAAGTTGGAAGATCCATATTTGTTGCATATTATTATAACCATTAATGATGAATCTATTATAGATGGATCAATTCCATTTGCTTCTTCCCCTAGTAAAGTAAACAATTTGATTCCATATTCCAATCTATCAATAGACAATGAAATTGCCAAATAGAAAGTAAAGGTTTGCATACTAGATTCCTCATATTTCAGAAGAAAATTAATGCATGATAACCATGATGTTCCTTGTGCAGGATGTCCTAGTGTTGAAAAGACCATTCAGCTAATCAGAAAAACATTTTGACGGCTTGGATTAACCAAAGATTTCCACATATATGATTGAAAGTGCTTTATGTGTCATGTGAACAAGGCAAAAAGGGTTAAGACACCATGTCTTTTACACCCTTTATAGTTTCTAGAGCACAACTAGGATAGTATACCCATGGACTTCATAGTGGCATTGTTATGGATCAAAGGAAGTAGGATGCTATCCTAGTAGTGGTAGATAGGTTGAGCAACCTTGCTTATTTCATACCCACATCGGAGAAGATTAGAAGCTTCATAGGTTATAGAGCTATTTATGTTGGACTTAGGACATGACAAGCAGGAGATGGTTGAACCACACCCTAAGAGGGATGATTAGGAAGTAATCATCAACCATGGCTTTTGGGGAAAGTGGTTAGCCCATCATACTCCTAGCTAGTAGGTCATGAGTTGGATTCCCACAATTGGTATCAGAGCCTAGGAAATAGACTTGGACAAGGTAGATGCACGGCACGACACATCGCATTGCAAGGTACATCTCATCAAGTTAGATCCCATGAGGGTAAATATTGTTAGGGTACATCCTATCAGGGTACATCCTGTCAGGGAACATGCCATCAGGGTACATCTCGTTAGGGCATAACATTGTAGGGTACGTTCTATTGATGTATACCTAGAATGGGTGAGAACCAAGGTTCAAGATGTTGAGGTTGAGAACAAGGGCTCAAGACACCAGGTTGCAAACAAGGCAAGTTTGTAGGCAAGTGGTCGAGGAAGTGGAAAAGGCAAGGTTCAAGGCACCAAGGTTGAGAGCAAGAGTTCAAGAGACCAAGGTTGAGAATTAGAAGATTCAAGAGAATGTCCAAGGCGAGATCAAGGGTTGATCATTGAGGACACTGATCTTTAGACATGGAAGAGAGTGTTAGGCTTAGGACATGACAAGCAAGAGATGGTTGAACCACACTCTAAGAGGGAGGATTAAGAAGGAATACTCAACATGGATTTTGGGGAGTGGTTAGCCCATTGTACTCCTAGTTGATAGATCATGAGATCGATTCCCATAATTTATCCAACATATCTTCAGATTGCACGACATCCATAATTTCAAATAGGGATGTTAGATTTACAAGACACTTTCAGAAGTAGTGGTGACCATCCACAGATAGATGGTCAGAATGAGAGGATCAACCAAATATTTGAGGACATGTTGAAGGCATATGTGTCTGAGAGGCACATAGATTGTGATAGTTATTTTTCCTTAGTAGAGTTTATATATAATAATAGACCTCATAAGGTGATTTTGGATGTCTACTTTTGATATGAATTATGGTATGAATACCACTCCTCCCAATACAATAGGAATCCCAAAGAAATTTCATAGTTCTATGAAGTTTCTAGCAAATTTGGAAATAACTAAGGCCAACATGCAGCACGTGATTGATAGGACTAAAGAGTATGCTGATGAAAGAGATCTCCTAGAGTTTTTGAAGAAGGAGATATATTTTTTCAACTTCCAACAAGATCAAATTCATTATCCACAGGGAAGTGCACTAAGCTTTCACCAAGGTTTTGTGGACCTTGTATGATAGTTAAGAATCTTAATGATTTTTAATAATGACTAGAGCTTCCTTGAGATTGTAGATTCCATCTAATGTTTCATGTCAGTAAACTTAGAAAGTATAACACAAACAACACAAGGCAGATGAAGAAGCTTGGAGCACAACACAATCTAGAATGTATTACCCAGTGAATCTAAAAATATTAGAGACCCATTAGGGTTATAGGCATATATATCCAAATCTGGGGGGGAAACCTCCTAAAGAGGAAAAAAAGTGCCCCAACGATCCTAAATGTGTTCACACACATCACTACTAAAATATATCAACAAATCCCCCTTAAGAATGATATGATGAACAAGGAATTGGCACTCATGTATAAGGAAGTGCCAAGCAATGTGAAAAGATATCAATCCATAAAAGGAAGTAAGCATAAAGCTTTGTGAAAAGCTTCAAATCTTGCAATTGCCAATGCACTCTGATTATCATTGAAGACAATGGTGGTAGAAGATTGAACAACACCCAAATCAACTAAAAGGAGTCTAAGCCACACACACTCAACATTTGTTCTGAAAGCTTTCCTATACTCAACCTCACAACTAGAAGTGGCCACAATAGGTTGCTTTTGCTCAACCAAGATATGCATGAGCTACTGATCATGAAGTAAAAACCACTAGTGGAGACACGTGTGTCATAGCAACCAACCTAGTTTGAGTAAAAAAAAACCATGTAAATCTAGCGATAATGATCACCCCTTGGGATAAAAGAAATCCAAGAAGTCGAGTACCACTCAAATATTAAAATATATGCTTAATCACATGCCAATGCTTTAGACACTTGGGCAATTAATAAAGTTGGTCATCTATGAGACAATAAACTGAATATTAGGCCGAGTTACGCATAAGTAAATCAAGCATCTAACAACTTGCTGATAGAGAACACATCTCCAACATCATGAGGACTCAACCCTAAACATGTTTCCATATGAGTGGCAATATATTTGCAATCTTCAAGGCCAAAAAAATACAATAATGTGTCAATATATTTTGTTTGACACAAAGATATTCCCCCATCAACTTGCATAAATTGAATGCCCAAATAATTATGCAAATGCCCCATGTTGGACATCTCAAAAGAGGCATGCAAATCAGCCTTAAAATCAGAAATATGCTTCTCATTAGGACGAGCATCATGTCATCAACATATACAACGATGATCATAGGTACATCATCTACACTCTTAACATATAAGGTGATCTTAGTTGGATTGTCCTCAAAACCATGTGCAATCAAGTAGGCATGTATTTTCTTCATACCAAGCACATGGTGCTTGCTTCAAACCATATAATGCCTTCTTCAAGCTGCACACTTTGTTTTCATGCACTTTCTACACAAAACCACAGGGCTGAAATAGATACACTTCTTCATGTAAGTCACCATTTAGAAATGCATTTTAAATGCCCATCTAATCTACATTCCAACCATGATGAGCTGCAAGTGCATAGATGCTACAAATAGTGGTCATTCGACATGTGGGAGCAAAGGTCTCATCAAAATAAATGCCTATCTCTTGAGCATAACCTTTTGCAACAAGCCTCACCTTATACATATCAAATGTTCAATCAGGTTTATGTTTCAGTTTGTATACCCATTTACTGCTAGTGACCTTTTTTCTTGGAGTCAAGTCACATAAAGACCAAGTACCATTCTTCATAATAGCATCATATTCTAATTGCATAGCAAGCATCCAATTTTCTAAATTCTATGCTTCATCAAAAGAAATAGGCTCATTCTCATCATAAAGACTAGAGGCATCCATTGCATAGTGCAAAAAAAGCTACATGAGAGCATGAACGAGCATGGCATGATAGAGCTGCATCTAATTTGCTATCTCTCAAAGTCTGCACTAGCCATTTACGCATAGTTTTTGCCTCTTCTGTGTGAACCCTCTCATCAACAAGTGCATCATGTAAATATGCATCAGAAATGGAATGTTCTGCATGATATGTGAAACCTATAAAGGCTAAGAAATCACCTCATATGGATCAACACTTGACTTTCTACTTGTAAAATGATGTAGTAAAGTGTCATACACATCTTTGGAGCTAACTAATTTCTCCTTAGTACATGAAAGTAATGGTTGAATTACATCTTCCACAAAAATAACATCACAAATAACCAAAATGTGTTTGTCTATGGATGATACAGACAATAGCCTTTGCTTTCAGGATTGTGCCCGGTGGGAGACGTTAAGTGCATGTGCTACACATATAACATCCTCAAGCACAATCTATGTGGTAAAGCTTGACTTTTGACCATACACCTCACCATCTTCATGAGAGACATATTCATTCTTTTAGCAACTCCATTTTGTTGAGGTCTATATAGCATTATACATTGATGTTTTATCACATGCTCAACTAAAACTTCGTTAAACTCAGAATACATGTATTCCCCTCGATCAAAACAGAGGTTGCCCAGTTTACATGCTTATAAATTTTCAACCATAACCAGAAACTATTTGAATCCCATAAACACATCAAACTTTACTTTCAATGGATACACCCATGCATGCATGGATAAATAATCAATAAGTCACGAACTAAAGATAGTTCCCAAAAGAAGGTGTTTGCATAGGACCATAAACATCACTATTAACAAGTTGTAACTTATGATCACCTCAAAATGAACCATCTTTAGGAAGGAAGAACATTTCATTATGCCCCAAATATAGCCTTCATAGACATGTTTACAAGATGCCTCAATTTTGAGCAAAGAGGACACCATTTCATATTTTTGTAGGTGTAGCAAACTAGCAAAATTTAGATGACCAAAGCATGCATGCCAAAGCTTTGCATCTGAGATAATATGAGAATCTTGAATTGCACATGCTCATTTTCTCATTACTTTGATCCTCTATATCTAGAGGTGTATTTCTTTTTTATCCTATTTATACTAGATTGTAGTGTAGGGTTTTCACTCTTACTGCTTACATTCTTGTCAAATTCAAGGATTGTTTCATCTCTCATATACTACCCCAAAGTGCACTAAAGTCTCAAGTTCTTTGAATCAGTATTGTGAGAAATTGTATAGTCCATGTATATCCCTACACATAGGTAGAGTGTTGTAAGAAAATAGCATGTCTTGGAGTGAATATTTCTCCAATTAGGAACATCCAACTATTTTGATTTGAAGCATGTACACTATAACCATAGGCTCTATTTGAAGCGTGTAAAATCATATATTAATTATCTGCATACTTTCAAGGAAAAAATCAAAATAGAAAACATATATATCTATCTTTGGGGTGAGGGGAGGGCAACCATCTTCCAAAGTTGAAGAGGGATGAAAGAAAATTCAACCATTAAAGCTATAAAAGCAATTTGAAGCTTGATCACATCTATGGACATCACATTCAAGACTTGGAGGGATCAATACAACTTGTGGAAGAAGAGAAACTAGCACATTAAAAAACATCAAAAGGGGGCTACATCAAACAATCCATCAGCAACTAAGCATGTTATAAGGGGACAAGTTACAAAAATCTAACATACAAATCTTCTAAAGCATACACATGCTTCAAAGGAAGCTAGAGGCCACACTAGAGCTCATTATGGCATAGTATAATACACGAATAAGGAAATTAGGGAAGGGTAACTATTAGCCATGGATATTTAGAGTTAGCAAATACCTTGTGGAAAAAGGATTGTAGGGATTTGTAAGGTGCAAAGAGACAATGCCTTATGTAGATGATTCAATATTTGATGGAAGGTCTAGCAAAATAATTAATGGATAGAAAGGGATAGGAAATTCATATTCATTCTATCCCATCACATACACAATAGCATGATAGGGCACATGCAAGACTTGGAAATATCTAAGAAGGTTTGCAAAACCTTAGAAAGATTGTATTCTTCATCTACCTAGACAAGGAAGATTTAGCTCAAGAATAGGCGAAATGATCTTAGAAAATCATCAAGTACCAATATTTATGGGTACATTTTGAAGGTCAAGGGACTTGCAGATGACCTAGGCTCAATTGGGAGCCCAATTGAATATGATGATCTTGTTGCTCACACTCTCAATGGTTTCAGAGAAGATGAAATGGGGAGAGCATTCACCACATTAATGTATATGAGGGATTCCTTTCTTGAATTTGATCAACTACTTACATTGATGTTGATTGAGGATATGAACCAAAGTGGGTCAAAATCAAAGGGCAACCCCAAGTTTTTTATGCAAATGAGGCAAAGAAAAAAGAGGTGGAAACAAGCTCCAAGGAAGGGGGAGGAAGTTCAAACTCAATCTCAAGAAACCAAGAAGGCTCCAACCAAAGCTATGGATCAATATGAAGAAGAAGGAATGGAGGAAGAGGAGGAAGATTCTAAGGAAGAGAAGCATCTGATGGAGAATGCTACAATTGTGAAAATATAGGCCATTCTACCAAGGATTGGTCATCCAAAGGAGGTGGAAATCAAGGATACAAATGGAATGAATGTTATTATGCTAGCACCTCAACGAACTCAGATAATGATAACTTTCTTATGATGTATGGATCAAATGAAAGATTTAGCTCACATTATACATGGTGCAAAGGCAGTAGTTGTAGCACCCACATGAGTTGTAATGAATAAGTTTTCTTTAATTTACACTCACCCACTACTCAAGGACATGTAGAGATAGGGGATGATACTAACCATAATATTACACATTTGCGAGATTCCCATTGAATGGATTAAGATTTTTAAGGTGGTTATTGATGTGTTGTATGTGCCATCATCACCAAGAACTTTGTTTAAGTAAGTTACATGGTTGAAAGAGTTTATGATGTGAGGTTCAATTATCAAGGTTGTTTTATTGAAGATCTAAGGAAGGACTATAGCTGCACACAAGAGGGACGACACAAGGAAGAGGTAAAACTAGCAACCCCTCCACTATCTAAAACTTGTTTTGTTGAAGATCCGAGATATGATTGCAAACTTGTAGCAAGAGGGAAGAAGCAAGGAAGTCTCTTCACCATGGAGGTAAACCCAATAGCCCCTCACATTGTCTATTTGTCAATTGGTAATAAGCAGATTGTAGATTGATTTTTGGCATAAAAGAATTTGCCACATCAACTTAGAAAAGATGAAGGACATGCAAAAGAAAGGCTTGGTGAGTGTTCTACATGATTTTACATCCCAAAATATGCAACATATGTGCCATGATTGTCAATTAGGTAAGCAATGGAGATTGCCATTCTAAAAGGGAGCAAACATGAGCAATGATGTGTTGAATCTCATACAAGCAAATGCATAGGGACCTACAAGGGAGCTATCTATATGAGGTAATAGATACTTTGTTACACTTATAAATGATCATGCAAGTTTTTTTTTTTGGATATATTGCACAAAGGAAAAACCAAACTTTCTTTACCACTCAAAAAGGCTCAAAACGCTGGTGCAAAAGGAGATATGGAAGCATATAAATTCTATTCAATCACATGGAGAGGGAAAACATTTCATTCATCATTGCTTGGATATTTTTATATGTTCTTTTTTGGCAAAAGCAAAGGTGATCTGGAGAGGCACAAAAGTGTGATTGCTTACACCAAAGTTCAAACTAGTGCTAGTCATGTACAAGACACATGCATTAACCAAAGCATCCTCCTTCTTTCCTAAACAAATGCATTGTGGCATGGAACCACATGCATTTGCATGCAAATACCTACTTTTGCATGAATAAAAAATACCATCATTTGCTAATTATAGGAAAAATAAATAAGTGAATGTATCATTTTTGTAGTTAGCTTAGTTTTTAAAGTTCAAGCATGACATTTGGGAAGAAGTGAAGCTAGAAAATTTCAAAGTCACGCTAGCTAAAACTTTGCAACTCAAGTATCTAGAAGGTTCCTTTCCAACGAGATACCTATGTATGAAGAACTTAATGTAAATTTCACATGAAATAATGAGAATATCCTGCTTAGTAAAAAGTAAGCACTACTAAGAAAAACAAGTTAAGAAGATACATTCAAAGAGTTAAGTTTCTTGCCATATTTATGGTAACTATTGGAGATATTTGAAGAGTCACCTGAAAGGTTTATAAAGACAAGATTCAAATGAGATCTTAAATGTTCTTGTGTAACTTCTCATGCATCCTAAGTAGGATGATAACTCATCTTAGTCCCATAGTTGAAACACATATTGAGCCTTTAAGTTCAATAAATGTGTGCTTGGTTCATGTTTGCACCTATGTAAATGATGCATAGTGCTAAGGAATCATGAAAACTTTGAAAACATCTTCTTTCTAGAGGATTTTGAGAGTTTCTTCATGGCTTCATCCAATAGGATTTGTTGACTAGATCTTGTAGGCACAAGTACATAGAGATAGTACAGTAACAAGATCTCACAAAAGCACACACATAATAGAGAGAGACAAGAAACTGAACACAAGATTGGATGCAATCTCCCCCCACATACTTTGATGGACGAGTCTATCATAGTATGTGTATTTATAGGTATTTTTCATTATGTCTTGAATAGAAGATACATGAGGGTGGCACTTTGAAAAGTGTGCATTTACGAAAAATCTACTTTATTTACAAAACATCGCTTTCTAAGCGATCTACTATTTTTACAAAAAAATATATAAAATACTATCTTTTAAATATCTTCAAAAATATATGAGTAAATTCACACGCATTCACATCCTCATGATTCTTCTGTTGACGACGCGGCAAGAAGCTTAAAACTAAGCTATACTGTGGAATTTGCCATGCCACAAGAACTAAGATAAAGTGATGTTAGAACACCTCTATAATCATCAATAGCTTAGCAAACTTCCTGAAACTGAAAACTTTACAACTGTGTTTAGTGAAATTCAAAAAATTCACTTTACAAGAAACTTCACCTTTTCTTCAGGCTTCAATTCTGATCTGATTTACTTCAAAATTTACAATTCTGTGTTTGCTTACAGTTAGATAATCTTTTTGTCACTTAATTGTGTCAGAACTGTGTTTTGAACTTACCGAAATACCACCGGACTGTTACCGGACTGTCACCGTAATCTTATCGGAATCTTACCAAAATCAACTGCAAATCTGTTTGTGGTTACTTCAAATAGTTGTAAATGAAGTAAGGAAGTAATACCTGAGCTTCCTTCAGTGAACAAACTTTATCTGAAGTTTGAGGAAAAAACTTCATCAGTTCTAGATGCCTTTACGGTCAGACTTAGTACTGTGCGTACATGTCCCGTTTCACAAAACTCTTTGATCAGTTTGTAGTTCAGACTCCTAGATTCAAGATGAGCTATCACTCATGAAAAACTTTACACTGTACTGCGAGATCTAACTTGCAAAAGTACCGTAAAACGTGTATTGAGATAACTGTAACTATTAACTAACTTTCACAGTAACATGAAATCACTTAGATTTCTTCAGACAAGGAGAATGCGCTTAGATCTTCCCACAAAAATATGTGTTTTCTATTAGAGAAGATGTGTACAACATGGCTTGACCTCACTTCGCTCATAGCCATGGAAAACTCTCCTATATTGAGTAGTTCTTCCTTACCATCTCTCTCTCAGATGAATACCCGACATTTCAGGTTTTATTATTCATCTTTAATACGCTCTTGGGAGTTCTATTTTCTCATCTATCTAAGCACTCTCTCAACTCTCTTATATACATTTTTTTATCCGAGATTCAAAACTCGTAATTCTGGAAGTTTCTACGTTGTATATTACAGGCGTGAATTTGTCCCTTCACTAAGGCTTTGACTTTTTCTCAATGCTTTCTTTCTGCTTCTCTTCGTCTTTCTTTATCCTTCATACATCTTCAGGTCTTTATGTCTAATTAATGAGTGATTCTTCAACAGCTCCCCCTCAATCACTAATTTGCATCCTCTGATCTTTCACATATTCTTCTTTTCTTTTATTCCTGCCATTTCTTTGAATCTGCTTGTCTTTACTCCATCCAAGCTCTTTGTCAGAATATCTGCAATCTGATCTTTTGTAGGACTGAATACTCTTTCACTCTCCTTCTCCATTACCTTTTCCCTCAGGAAATTATATTGAATCTCAGTATGCTTTGTTCTTGCATGAAATACTGGATTTGTTGCAAGATACAATGAACTCATATTATCTCCATGTATGATAGGTATACCTTGATCAATACCCATGCTTTTGAACAAGGTCTGCATCCATATCACTTCTTTAGCTTCTTCCACAAGTCCTTTATATTCAACTTCAGTTGACGATAAAGCCACTGTATGCTGCTTCTTTGAACACCAGCTTACAAGCTTATCTCCTAGGTATATCATATACCCATGTGTTGACCTTCTGTCATCTTGACTTCCTGCCCAGTCTGAGTCACTGTATGCTCTCAGCTTTATATCTAATGTAAAAGGATAATATAATCCTTCCTTTATAGTTCTTTTGATATATCTAAGAACTCTTTGTGTTGCAACCCAATGTTGATCCTTCGGACAATGCATGAACTGTGAGAGAACTCTTACTGCATAACTAAGATCTGGTCTTGTTAGCGTAGCATAAATCAAGCTTCCCACTAAAGATTGATACTTTCTCGTATATTTAAACTCTACACCACCATATTTGTTGAGTTTATGATTGACTTCAAGCGGTGTTGAAGCTTCTCTGCAATTCTCCATGTTAAGCTTCTTCAGTAAGTTTAGGAGATATCTTTCTTGTGAAACATATACACCATGATCTGTATATGTAACTTCCATTCCAAGAAAGTATGATAACTTTCCTAGATCACTGATCTTGAACTCTTTTTCAAGTAATCTTTTTACCTCCTTGATTTCTTCATCTGAGGTACCTGTGATTATAATGCCATCTACATAAATACAAATGTAGATCATACCTTCATCTGTTCTCTTTATGAGTAGACTTGCATCTGCCTTTGAACTTTGGTATCCAAGGTCATTGAGATACTTCACAAGTCTATAATTCCAAGCTCTTGGAACTTGCTTCAATCCATAGAGTGCCCTTTTTAATATGCAAACATGATTTGGGTAACTAGAACTTACAAACCCTTCAGGTTGTTCCATGTAGACTTCATCTGATATATATCCATTCAGAAATGCATTCTTTATATCCGGCTGACTTAGCTTCCATCCTTTTGATGCTGCTACAGCAATCAATGTCCTTATGGTTGACATCTTTGCCACCGGACTAAATGTCTCATCATAATCTATACCATGCGTCTGAGCATAGCCTTTGACTACCAGTCTAGCTTTGTATCTGGCTATTCTTCCATTTGCAAGCTTTTTAACTTTGTAAACCCATTTACTTCCAATCACTTTCTTATCATTTGGTTTTGAAACAAGTTCCCAAGTCTTGTTCTCTTCCAGTGCATCGAACTCTTCCTGCATTGCTTCTTCCCATTTTTCATTACCTTTTGCTTCACTATAATTCTAAGGTTCTTCATCCTCCTTTACTAAGTAAGCATAGTTTTTTTGAGTCAAATAAGAAGTATCATAAGAATATCTTGTTGGTTGTTTCCTTACTCTGTTTGACCTTATTGGTTCATATTCTTCATGTGTATCTGAGTACACTTCTTCATCAAATCTCGGTCCATCTTCATTTCTCATAGCTGATCCAATCCTGGATGTACTTGCCTGCATATAATCTTCATCTCCATTCACCTGCATATGTGGTTTACCTTTTTCAATTCTTCTTACCTCTTCTTCAATTGTTTCATCATTATATTCTTTATCTGTATACCAGCTCTTTCCTTCATCAAATGTCACATCTCTGGAAACAATAAACTGTTTAGTTAAAGGACTCCATAACCTGTAACCCATCTGCTTTTCATCATATCCAATGAACACATATTTTTCAGCTTTTGGTTCAAGCTTATGTCTAAGTTGTGATGGTACATAAGCATAAGCAATTGATCCAAACACTTTACAATGATCAAGTGTTGGTTTCTTACCCCACCAAGCTTCATAAGGGGTCATCCCATTTAAAGCTGTACATGGTAATCTATTTACCAGATATGTTGTTGTATTTACAGCCTAAGCCCAAAGATAATTTGGACAATTCTTCTCCTTTAACATTGCCCTTGCAAACTCAACTAGAGTTCGGTTTCTCCTTTCTGCTACTCCATTTTGTTGCGATGTATATCTGCAAGTTATTTCTCTTTTGATACCTGCATTCCACAAATAATCATTGAATTCTTGAGAAAAATATTCTCCTCCTCCATCAGACCTTAGTCTTTTGAGTTTTTGTCCTGTAAGTCTTTTAGCATATGCATGAAAATGCTTGAAAGCTCCAAACACTTCTGACTTCTCTTTCAAAACATAAAGAGTTATCAATCTTGTTGCATCTGATAGATCCTTCTTTTGCCAGTCCCCATACATCTGTATGTATGAGTTCTAGCAAACCATCATGTTTGTAACCATTCTTTTGAAATGGTAACCTTAACCCACTGATAGATCCTTCTTTTGTCAGTCCCCATACATCTGTATGTATGAGTTCTAGCAAACCATCATGTTTGTAACCATTCTTCTGAAATGGTAACCTATGTGCTTTTCCCATATGACAGGCTTTGCATTTGTGAATCATATGTTGATTTTTCATATTCGGTAATCCTTTTACAGATTGTTTCTCCACCATAATTTTGATTCCTTTTTCATTAAAATGTCCTAATCTCTTATGCCAGAGGTCTAATTCTATAAATGCTTTATCACCATGTGTGATTAAAGCTTGACCAACATTCCCTTGCACTTTAAGAGTAAAAAGTCTACCTTCCTTTTTACCATGGAAAATTTGATTGTATCCATTCTCTGGATCTTCAACAAATACTCCTTCATTTGTAAACCTGACTTGAAAACCTTTTTCTACTATCTGACCCACAATGATCAGATTTTTTGGGATTGTTGGAACATATAAAACATTTGTTAGTAGGTCAGCTCCATTCTTACACTTTACTTTTCCAATTGACCTTACATTATGTTTTGTGTTATCACCTATTTGTACTGTATGATTCGAAATACCTCCTTCCAGTTCTGATAACAATTCTATATTTCCTGACAAATGATTTGAACAACCAGAGTCAATATAGAATACCTTGAGGTCTTCATTCTCTATCATGCTTATTGAATTCATCATCAACGTTGTATGATTGGCATTCTGCGTATCATTCGTATAGTTGTAGTAGGTAGTGTTGTGAGACTGATTCTGTCCGCAACTTGTTGCTCCACCTCTACCATATCTGCCTCTTTGGCTTTGTCTACCTCTTTGATATCTTCCGCATCTGCCTTTGCTATTATTATTCTGATTCTGACTTGATCCTTGAGAATTATGCTAGCAATCATGAGCTAAATGATTGCTTAATCCATAGATCCAACAACTCTTCTTGTTGTTATTCTGATTACCTCTTCCTTTTGTATTACCTCTATTTTTACTTCTGGCATTACCTCTTCCTCTTGCATAATTTGCTTGAATAGTCATCTCTTCTTCATCTTTTTCTTTTCCTTTATCACCTTGGAGGAGCTTGACTATTGCAGATATACATAAATCAATCTTTGAAGATTCAAAAGGTGAAAGTATGAAGTGAAAGCTAGAGAAGGAGGCTTGAAAGCTATCAAAAGGATCAAAAGTAACTACATTCAAATTAAAGGTACATTCATTTTCACAAAGCTTGAAGAATATATTGCACATGTGAAGAAAGGATGGGAGATTCTCTTTAGATAGAGAAATTGGATAGAGAAAACTATCCCGCTTGGTCAATGAGGATGGAAGCTGATCTTATGAGCAAAGATATGATAGGATATATCATAGATGAAGAAGAAAAACTAGAATTTAGGGATCCTAGTGTTCCAACTAGGAAGAGCTCTCAGATTTGAAGACATGGATGAAGAAGGATGCTCAAGCAAGGAGCATTATCTACATGGAAGTCAATGATTACTTGCTACCTCATATTAGAGGACTTGAAAGTGCAAGTGAAATATGGAACATTTTGGAAGAGCATTTCCAAAACATTTCAAAGTCAAGGAAGGCATCTTTATGGGCAGAGTTCACCACATTCAAGAAGAAGGCTTCTCAATCTATTTCTGATTATGTAGCAAGGATGAAGGATATTGTAGATGCATTAGGAGCAGTTGATGAAGACATTGAAGAGGACAAATTGGTAAGACAAATTCTCACAGGTTTGAGAGGAGATGATAAGTGGAAGCCGTTCATTCTATCCCCTGACTTGTCACTAGATCATTTCACTCTTGATTTGAATCAATTGCTATGACATATGCTAACCTTTGAGCAGGATGTCAAAGGAGATGTTGATAAAAGTACAGGTCAAGCAATGTATTCATAGGATAAGAAGAAGATTAATAAAGGCAAGCAACAATTGAATGAAGATGAAGGCACTATGAGTCAAGCTAACTTCCTAAGAGGAAGAGGAGGTGGCAAAGGAGGAGGAAGAGGTAGAAGCAATAAAGATGGTGTCAAAGCTTGCTGGATTTGTGGTAAGACTAATCATTTAGCTCATGAATGTTGGTAGAATAATCAGAATGGTGGAGGATATAATCAAAACTTTAATTCAAGAGGAAGAGGTGGTAGAAATCAGAGAAGCAATTTGAGAGGTAGAGGTAGTAGAGGTTTCTTTGGAAGAAATGCAGCAAGAGGCTTTCAAAGTCAGTCTTATAATAATACCTACTACAATTATGCTTCAGATTAGAAAGAGGATTCAACTTTAATTATGAATGCAACTTGTGAAAGACAAAGTGAAGATCAAAGATTTTTCTACATTGCATCATGGTGCAACAATCACCTGAGTGGCAAAATAGCTTTAATGACTGATTTGGAGAATAAGGTGAGTAATCATATAGTCCAAACAGGTGATAACACAAAGCACAATGTCAAGTCCATTGGATCAGTAAAGGCCAAGGATGGAAGCACTCTTTTGAGCAAGGTTTTGTATGTCCCTACAATTCCAAAGAATTTGATAAGTGTATGACAAATTGTAGAGAAAGGATATGAAGTAAGGTTCACTAATGATGGAGTTTATGTTGAAGACCCTAGCCATGGGTATGAACAAATTGTTTGAGGGAAGAAAGAAGGAAGGCTCTTCACATTGAAGATTCAAGGCAATGTTGGTCATGCCTTGTTCACTTATGGAGAACATAAGATCTCTGAGTTAGATCTTTGGCACAAAAGGCTTGGACATTTTAATGAAAGAGGTATTAAGGATGTGATTAACAATGGTTCACTGCTTGGATTGCCTAATATTGTAGGTCAACACATGACATACAAGTGTGAAGCATGTCAATTGGGTAAGGCTCACAAGAATACTTATGGTAAGAAAGGGTTTATGTATTCAGAGAAGCTTGGATTGGTGCATATAGATGTGTGGGGTCCATCAAAGGAATTTAGCATTAATGGTTCGAGATATTATTATGTGATTTATGTTGATGATGCTACCATGTGGATCACCGTATATGTGATTAAAGATAAAATAGAGGTGTTCAATACATTTAAACATTATCATGTGTATGCAGAGAGAATCACAGGACAAAAATTGAAGAGACTAAGGTCAGATGGAGGGGGAGAGTATTTTGCTAATGAGTTCAGTGATGACTTATGGAATGGAGGTATAAAAAGGGAAGTTACTTGCAGGTACTCTCCTCAACAAAATGGTGTTGTAGAAAGGAGAAATAGAACTCTTGTTGAGTTTGCAAGGTCAATGATGAAGGAGAAAAATTGCCCTAATTATTTGTGGGCTGAGGCTGTGAATACAACTACTTATTTGGTTAATAGACTTCCATGTAAGGCCTTGAATGGTATGACACCTTATGAGGCATGGTGGGGTAAGAGACCTACCTTAGATCATTGCAAAGTATTTGGATGTTTGGCTTATGCATATGTACCATCTCAATTAAGGCATAAATTGGAACCTAAAGCTGAAAAAGTATGTGTTCATTGGTTATGGTGATAAGCAGATGGGTTATAGATTGTGGAGTCCATCCACAAAGCAATTCCTTGTGTCAAAGGATGTTACATTTGATGAGCAAGGTACTTGGTATGCATGTACAATTAATGTTCATGAAGGTGATGAAGAATTCATGACCCAAAGAAAGGGGAAATCAAAGATTCAAATTCTTGATGATGAAGAGATTGTTGGTGCTCAAATTGATAATGAAGAGATGCCAAGGTTTGATCCAGAATATGAAGAACCAGAAATTTCAAAGAGTGGAGAAGCTAGAAGGTCAACAACGAACAGAAAGCAACCCATAAGGTACAGTTATGATACTTCATTTTTGACCACTAAAGATTATGCTTACATAGTGAAAGTAGAAGAAGATCCTTCTACATATGATGAGGAAAAGGTAAGGAAAATTGGGAGAAAGCTATGCAGGCGGAGTATGATGCATTGATGGAGAATGAGACATGGGATTTGGTTCCTAAACCAAATAATAAAAAAATCATTGGATGCAAATGGGTCTACAAGACAAAGAGGTATGCAAATGGAAGTGTGTCTAGGTATAAAGCTAGACTTGTTGTGAAAGGGTATGCTCAAACATATGGTATAGATATGATGAGACTTATAGTCCTATGACAAAGATGACAACTATAAGGACTCTCATAAGCATGTAAAGGTTGGAAGCTATGTCAATTAGATGTGAAGAATGCTTTTCTAAATGGTTACATTTCAGATGATGTTTTCATGGAGCAACCAAAAGGTTTCAAGGAGAAATGTTATCCATAGTATGTATGTAAGCTCAAGAGAGCTTTGTATGGTTTGAAGCAGGCTCCAAGGGCATGGAATTATAGACTTGTGAAGTTCTTGAAAGAGCTTGGTTTTCAAGTGTCTAAGACAGATAGTAGCTTGCTTGTTAAAGCAAGTGATGATGGGTTTATTTACATTTGCATATATGTTGATGACATAATTCTTACAGGTACAGATGAGAAGGGCATAAAAAGTCTTAAGAAGGAGATGGAGAAAGAGTTTAAGATCAGTGACTTGGGAGACTTGTCATATTTCTTGGGAGTGGAGATTTCAAATACTCAACATGGAGTGTATGTGACTCAAGAAAACACATGAAGCTGTATCAAAGTTTGGTTGGTAGTCTAATCTATGTTACATTGACTAGGCCTGATTTGTCATATGCAATAGGAGTGTTGTCTCAATTCATGCATTGTCCTAGGAAAGAACTTTGCACAAGTTTTGAGAACCTAATTGTAATCAGGTTGAGAGAATTTTAAGTAGGAACATTTACATGTGTAAAGAGAATAAGTGAAGACAAGTACAAGTGCAAATTCGATGGTCAATGTTTTGATCAGATCTCCCTCCACAGTGTAAAGTTTTGAGCAAATAAGCAGTCATTCTTTAAGTTGAGAGGTAAGTACTTATGCATAAAAGGATTTGAATAAACGGGTTCTAGTTTGGGAGAACTATGCATTAGAAGTTGCAGGTGTCAAAGTCGAGTACACAGAAGAATAATTTGAGACATAGGTAGATTGTTTGGAGGAAATCTCAAGATCTACTGATTCTTTGAAGAGATCTAACTTGGAGAAGGTGTGCAAAACATTAGGCAACACCTTGTATAAAGTTTCATCAAAAGTTTTACACATTTGGTCAGTCAATGAGTGGATTAAGTGTAGCAGACTTTTCTGTGTAATGAGTTTCTTCACAGTTAACTCAAGTCTTAATAATTTGGCATTAGTTCCAAAATTGGTTCAGGTAATGAGTTATTCTTGATATAGAGGTGTTCTAACATGATAACTTGTTCTTTTGGAGATTAATCATCTCCATCAATATCTTGAATCCACCTATTCCACTTGTTAATGCCCACATTCACAAAGTAAAAATAGTGAATTGGGCAAGGATGATTTCTCATCCACCATTATCATTCATTCCCTACTTTGCACTCAATTCAACTTGTGAAGCGCAAATCTAGATGATGTTTTGAATCATTGGACATGGATCAAAAGATAGATTCCCCTCGATTCATTTGGAATATGAGATGAATCCCATCATAGATATGAAACATGTTCTTTTAGACTAGAACATGAGGCTTGAGTGTATGTCTATAGTTGTTTATAGCCCTAGTTTTATAGGATGAAAATGTATTCATGGGCGGAAGAATCTCATGAAGTAAGACTTGGGCATCTAGATATATAATTCAGAGAGATCCGAATCAGACATTGTTTGGCCAGTCTATTGTTAAACCAAAGTCTTGAGATTAGAATTTACCATAGCCTCATGTGCTCTATAAAATAAGTAAAGTGGTGTGGCCTAATGGTTAAGTTATTCAAGCCTCTAGCAAGAGGTCTTGAGTTCAATCCTTATAAGAAGCAAGCATAAGAGAGTGTTATTTAAGCCCAAGGCCAAGCTTCTAGAAGGTTCTAACTCCAGTTAATAGGACACTTGGAGCACATGTAGTTACATGTGCTAACACTTGGATAAATAGTATAAACATGTGTTATAAAGTTACTTGACACGGCTCAAGATAATGATAACAATAAGTAGTTCTAAAGTATTAGTTATAAACTTGACCTATTGGTTAAGTCTCAAGGATGGGAAGGAGGATGTCTTGATTTCAATCTCCACTGGTATCACAGGAAGAATATTTTGTTCAAAGACTTTCTAAAGTCTTCCACAAGTTAGCTCATCACTCAATTTAACAGGAGTTAACTTGAGTTCAAAGAGAATTAACACAAAAGGTGAGTATATCTACCAGTATTGGACTTTAGTATGAAGTCCTAAAGCAGTGATGGAGATTGCACATGTAAAAGGTGATAGAACCACTTTAGTTATAAAGAATGGTGAGGATTGCATATGTAAAAGTAGCTCTAGTTACTACAGAGGTCAGGATTAGTCCCCAAATCTAAGGTTGAGTGGGGAATCATAGATCATTCTCTTGCATGTGTCGAAGCTAGGTTCTAGAGTTTTCTTACATTGGTATGAGATACCTTCGAGGGTTCCTCGTTTTCCTCATGAAGTAATACTTTCATGATGAACTTGCTCCCAAGTTTTCATAGAGACCTTATGCTCATCATCTTCTTCATGAAACCACATCATATTATCTTTCAATCATGCATTAGAGAGGCATGTGAAAATTATTTTGTTTACTACAGTTCCAATGGTTTCATAGGTGTCCATCCAGATTTGCTAGGGATAAACGATCAAGAACATATCTATGTGGCATGGAATTTGTTCTTAAACAAGATTTTATTGGGTTCAACTACTACATAAGTATATTACTCCATATATACCAAGGAGGTGTGTTGGACCCTTTTTCTATAGGTGGGTTGGGGGCATCATTCCTTAAGGTTCATGAATTTCAGTCATCCAAATTTCTAGCCATGGCAATCTATGAGGATCCAATGAAATGTGAGTTATGTGTCTTATTCTCAGATAATCAAGACAATTATGTCTATAAGGTCCAACTTATCTTTGTGGATGGTGTGCCTAAAACAAAGACAATCACTTCTAGGTTTCTCAATCACCAAGCAAGAGTTCCTCAAGACATTCAGGATTCAAGATTCAATCAAGCAAGGAAGAATATTCCTAATCTGTACATTCATGCTATAGGAAAACTTAATATGCATAGGAAACACCCTCTAGAGCCTCAAAACCCTATAAGAGGACCTAATTTGGGCACGAGGTTAAGTCCTATGCAAGTATCCAATCGAATGAGAGATTTATATGAGGGACATGGAGACCTTCATGATCATGTCCTAGAATTCAAGCAAACTCTCTCTCTAGAGCAGGTAGATGATTTTATCATCTAGTATGAACCCTTTGGGCTCACCCACAAAGGATCTTCTCTGGCATGGTTCCAACTCCTAAGGATTGAGAACTTTGCAAACTTGGATAGATTGATTAGTGAATCAATTGGAGAATTCTCAATGCAAGAAGTTAGTCATGACACGTCTTCTCTAATCCACAACTTCACACAATTATGTTTGGAGTATGTAAGATTAACCATGAGACAATTCAAACAATACATCTCTAGATGTCCACCTTGAGAACTACCTTTTAAGGAAAAGATGGTTTCTTTGTTCATAGATGGCCTAAGTAATAATGAAATGAGAAATTTAGTGTTCATGAAAAGTCCATCTAGCATGGAAAAAATAATTAAGGAGTGTATTGACTTAGAAGAAAACTTGGAATTAGCAAAGGAGTCTCCAAAGAAAAGAAGTATTGCTAGCGTAGAATCAAATTTATCTTTTAACGATCTAGCAAATAGATTGGCTAAAAAGTGGAATCTTCCCTCAAGGCATGAAAGAAGTAATGTGAGGTCTCTAATATTATCTTTTTTGGGCACGTAAACCAAACTGATCTCTCCAATTGACTACCTCTAAACTCGGTGTGCTACGTTCACTTTTATTCATTTGGAATCTTAAGTAGGTAGCTTTCTTGATAACGCAGAGGTCAACAATATTATCCTGTGTGTGCACATAAACCAAATTGATCTCTCCAATAGAGAGTCTCTCCTTGGAATAACCATAGTGCACCTCAATGTGCTCTGTGTGAACACAAGGTTCCTTGCAACTACCAATGCACTCTGACTATCAATAAATATGGTGGTGGAAGAAGACTACCAACACCCAAATCATCCAAAAAGCCTTTGAGCCATACACACTCAATAGTCACTGTGAAAGTTGCCCTGCACTCAGCCTCACAACTAGAAGTGACCATAATATTCTTCTTCTTGTTGAGCCAAGATATGTGCAAGCTACCAGTATGTGAATATGGTGGAAATGATTCCCCCCCTTGGGATAAAACAATCCAAGGGACCAAGTACCACTTACGTAGCAAAATATGTGTATAATTGCCTACCAATGCTTGACACCTGAGCAATGCAAAAATCTACTCATAGTAGGCAAGGCTATGCATAAATAAATCAAGCATCAAATAGCTTGCTAATAGATAACAACATGAAATTCATCTCCAACATCATCAAGACTCAATCATAAAACTTGTGTCCATGGAAGTGACAATAGGTTTGAAATCTTGAAGGCCAAAATGCTACAATAATGTGCTACAAATTTTGTTTTAAACAATGTTATTGCCCCCATAAACTTACATAAATTGCGACTAAATAATGATGCAAAAGAACCAAATTTGACATCTCAAAAGAGGCATGCAAATAAGCTTTAAAATAAGAAATACGATTCTCATTAGGAATAGTGAGTAACATAACATCAACATATACAAAGATGATCAAAAACTACATTGTTTGCATGTTTAATGTATAAGGTGCTCTCTGTTGACTTGCTCTCAAATCCATGTGCCAGCAAGTAGGCATGTAATTTCATGCCAGGCATGTGGTGCTTTCTTCAATCCATACATTGCCTTTTTCAACCTATGTAATTTTTTTAATGTCCTTTTTGGACAAAACCACGAGGCTAAAATACATAGACTTCCTACTCTAAATCACCATTAAAGAATGCAATTTTAATGTCCAACTGATGTACATTCCAACCATGGTGAGGTGAACATGCACAAATGCTATGAATGATTGTCATTCATAACATTATTACTTTTAAGGATCTATTTGTTCTCCAATAAAACTTGAAAATATCCAAGGCCAATATGCAACAAGCCACTAGTAGGGTCAAAGAGTACCTTGATAGGAAGAGAACCCCTAGATTTCAAATAAGGAGATATATCTTTTCTTCAAGTGCTAGCTAAATCCACTTAATATCCAGATGAAAGTTTGTTAAAATTTCAACAAGGTACACTGGACCTTGGAAAATACTTAAGAAGCTCAACGATGTTGCATACCATTTAGAGCTTCCTCCAAATTGTAAAATCAATCTAATGTTTCATCTTAATAATGTTAAACACATATTAGAGAGTATAATATGATAAAGACACTATTTCTTTTTAAAAACATAGAATTTTGGATCACGCCTTAGAGAGGATATTAAATAAGGCATAAACGACTTTGAGAAAATGTGTCATCTAGGAGTATATAGTAGCTTGGAGAGGATTTCCACTTATAGATGCTATGCGAAAATTACAAAGCTTTGGTCGACACTTATTTTCCCCAAATGTCCATTGGGGACAATGGAGTTAAGAGGGACGAGAGAAACTTAAACATAGGTCAATAGGGCCATTATTTTGTGTGTGTGGAACAAGGGCAAGAAGGTCAAGGTTCCTAATTTGGGGTTTACCCTAAGTTCCCTTGATAGGGTAGTAGAGTGAGGGTGCATGGTGGCTACATGTTGACACTATAGCATTTTAACAGCTATTTAAGGGGACAAGGGGATAAGTTGGAGGGGAGCGGAGTAGCACACATATCATTTGAGTCTTTATTGCGAAGTTTGGAGTAACTCTATAGTGATGACTCTCTATATTTTACAAATGATCCTCTATGTTTTACTATCTCACATAGACATCTCTATGCTGAAACTTAATTTTCTCACAAATTAAAGCTTCGAATGGCACATAATTTTATACAACAAGTTACACTCATAGATGCTTTAAAATAACTATTAATTGACTAGAATGGATGACTATACACAAGGTAATGATGTTTATAAGATAGAGATCCCAATCAAGAAAGTCAAGTAAACAAATTGGGGTATGATGAAAATAATATCAGATATGGAGCTCAAGCTACATAGAATGGGGCGGGCATAATCAAAGTGTAGAATGATGGTTCGCACTTCCAACTATTCAATCTATCTTCTCTTCATATGTACACAAGCTATATAAAACTAGATATATATACATTTCAAGTGTCTCATGAGTCAATATGTTTTCCATCTAAGAGAGAACCAATTCATAAAGTATATTCTACATTCCATTGCCCTTACCACACTCAAAATGGTCGGCTATTCAAGTGAAGTTCACTGCAATTTCTCTGCCCGTCTACGCCATCCTCTTCTGCGCCCCAATCGGATGAGAGAAAAGGAAAAGAAAAAGGGGCACGAGAAAAAAAAGGAAAAAAAAAAGGGGAGAGACGCTTGCGTTGTTTCATGAAGTATAGAGATGCTGGCGTGGTTCACTGGAGCTAGCAGATAAGCGATGGCTATGATAATGCGTGCCTCCTGTGTGTGCGCATCAGGAAGCGTGTCGTTGCATTTCTCCGCGTTGTCTTCTTCATTGCTTCCACTGGCACGCTCCCTGTCAACGCTTAGTGTTAAGGCCTGTAGCAAAAGAAATATCCAATTCACAACACGCCCGTTTCTCCCATGCAGGCCACTGCAACGGTCGAGCTTCTGCCGTGCATCCTTTTCAACACTTGGGTTGACTGCTCCAGCTGAATCTCTTTTACCTCAGGTATGCATTTGTCCTCGATTGTTTCTATCAACTGAGGGGTATATGTGGGATTCGCATGCAAGATAGAGACATTCGTATCATTCATTTCTCCGTCCTTCATACCACATTTCATGCTCCAAGCTTATGGTAGTCAACCACAACATTATATAATAATAAGCTGTATCATGCGTAGTGTTTGGTCGTTACTGTGCATAATGGAGCCAAGGGCTAGGTAGTTTGTGGCCTCCACTGGATCACATATCCAGGGTATGAAGTCTTATGTGACCTTAAAACCTTTCGATCAACAACCAACTTAGGTTCTCGTGGAACATGGTGGGTAGTGCTTTCCAGGTGTGGGACTTTCACTAGAGGTATTGCAAAATTATCCATCCGAACCTTTATTTTACATGGTTAAAATGGAACATGCGTTGTATGATGGTCCTCGATGTGAATCCAGCCCATAAGACAAACCGATTACCTTCTTTGTGATCTCAAATGGAACACAATGTTGAGAAGGCAGCTTTGTGTACATGTAAGCCCTAATTGTTCTGAAATCTATGTACTAACCTAGATAATACAAAGTCCATGGTGCTAGTTTGCATTAAAAATAGCATGATTTTTTTCTATCTTTGTGCATTATCTATGTATCAACCTAGATATCATAAAGTCTATGATGCTAATTTGCAATATCTATGTACCAACCTAGATATCACAAAGCCTATGATGCTAGTTCATTTGCATTATCTATGTGCCAACCTAGATATCACAAAGTCTATGGTGCTAATTTGCATTATCTATTTACCAACTTAGATATCGCAATGTCTATGGTGCTAGTTTGCATTAAAAGTACATGATTTTTTGCTATCTTTATGCTTTCCTTTGCAATAGGCAAAAGCTCCTACATATCTCACATGAAACCCTTTAAATGTCACAACTTCATACAATTGAGTGAAGAGACAACCTTTAGTATCACCTCATATTGTACATAAGCATAAATAGGCTAAAACTAGTATCGCGATGCTTAATATTGCTATAAGTAAACTCAATTTGTGGAAGAAAATGCTATTACTCAGATTAACAATGGGAGATATGGTCATAAAATATTCTCCATGGTTTAATATTTGTGCTCATTGCTTAGTTTGTTCATTGGTTTGAGTTTGAAGATATCCACAAGTTTATTTCTAATTTTTGGAAGGTTTGTCAAAAGTTGCATGTGAACTTAATGTCTCTATCACTAAAAATCTTCATAGGCATACAATATACTCTATACAAATGTTCCATGAAGACCAAAGGCTAGAGCTTGTGACATTTCACATTGGAATGAGTCAGTGTGAATTATGCCATTTTTGCGAGTCAATGAACATTGATCCAAATGACATGGCATTATGACTCCTTTGGCTCTAAGGTAGTTTGTATAATAAAGTCCATAGAAATATTCCTCCATTCACTATTAGGTATTTATAATGAATATAGAAGATGTGCATACATTTATTATTTGGCTTTATTGAGATGGCACTATGTGCACTCATATACATACCTCTTTGCAAAAGCTCCTTATGTGCCGTCATAAAAAGTACTACATAATTTAAGTCATGGTATGGTGCAATAGTGCATGCTTGGGTCTCGTGGAGTAGGTGCCTCAATAAATGTCGAGATTGAAAAATAACCGAGTCCTATTGGAGTACTTTTTTGCTACTTTTGCTCAATATAGATGATTGGGTATCTTGATTGCTAGATCTGTCTCGGATACAATTTTCTTTTTTGACTTATATCTAGATCCCATCGAAGGGGAGTGAAGGAAAGAGTGTTCACCTTAGGAATTTCAGTAATAGCATCAGCCACCACATTAGTGGCAAGGTCAATTTAGTTTTATCTCAAACTCCTACATGAGTTGTAGGAGCGAACCATGGTTTGGTGCATTTAAATTGTGGGGACCGAACCATACGTTTAGGGTTTGTTAGGTGTGTTTAAGGTGCAAGGAGCGAACCTTTCCATAGTGTGTTCCATTACACAATCATGATATATTAGTATATATCTAGGTTCCATAAACTATATTTTTGAATATCACTAGTAACTACATTATAGT
Organism: Ceratopteris richardii; assembly: GCA_020310875.1. Taxonomy (NCBI): domain Eukaryota; kingdom Viridiplantae; phylum Streptophyta; class Polypodiopsida; order Polypodiales; family Pteridaceae; genus Ceratopteris; species Ceratopteris richardii. The sequence goes on from MU260387.1 coordinate 135,359, forward strand.
ACATACTATATACATAGTATAGAAAATACAATGACCCATGAACAAAAAACGAAAATATCAAAACTTGATTAACTAATGTTTGCCAACATGTGGCTTGTATTATGGGTATCCCATATGGAAAATCTTCATTGAGGCATGATCTTCCTCGAGGGATATGTACACGATAAATTGCAACCAAGGTCCGATTTATAAATTATGAAGATTTAAGACTTTGCCTAGGGACTTTGCCTTGGGATTTAGGATTTTGGACAATGGATTAAGGGACTCTCTCTCTCTCTCTATGCCTCTGGATTCAAAATCTCGTGTCATGCTCTACAACCTTGGATGTGTGCTTGAATGCCTGAATAGATTAAGGTGGAGCGGTTAAGAGTTAAGACTTTGCCTGCAGACCTTGCCTTGGGATTTTAGGATTTTGGACAATGGATTATGGGTCTCTTTCTCTCTCTCTCTCTATGCCTCCGGATTCAAAATGTCATGTGTGCATGAAGGCCTGAACAGATTAAGGTGGAATGGTTTGTTGAGTTCAGTGCCTACAGTACGTGTTCAATCAAGAATCGAATGAAACCTTGCTGTTATGTGCATTGTTCAATATGAAAATTAAATAAATAATTAAATAATATATGTAATATTACACATTTTTTGACATATATGTGTATATATGAATACAATATTTAATGCTCATCAATATATGAAGTATGTATTTATCATTTATGTAGTATATATGTATTTATTTCTTAATATTATGCATTGTTTACAAATGGCACATTTAATATGTACTATATGTTTCGTGTGTTTGGTACGTTCTGTATATTCCGTTCGAGTACCGTACGTGATGGGTGTGATCACTGAACCAACCATGGTACATATAAGACAGGGGCGTAGCTCTTGGGAGTCAAGTTTCTCGAACAATATCGTGTGTGAAAGATGCTCAACGTGCGCTCTTGAGATGCTCAACAAGTGCTCTCATTGTCATAAGCACTGTAGATGCTCAATAGATGCATGTGTGATGTGACCTAAGTGATTTGACAAGTTGGTAATGCACTGATTATTAAAAACAAACTGAATCACACATTGTAACAAACCTAATCGAATGGGATAAGGTTCCATCTACTAGACGTCAAAAACGCATCAAATGGGCTTTTAAGGTTCAGTTCAAATCGAACTGGATGCATCCTCCTAGGGCTTTTGTACACGAATGGCATTGACCAGGAATCTGTCTGCTTATTCCGTTAGTTATTCTGAGCTTGGCTTGTTGCTCTCAACCATGCACTGCTTCCAACCACAAACCTAAAAAATTCAGCATGTAAGTACTATTTAGTTGCATAGAATTTCGTGTATAAATAAAATTACCATTTGCGGTTATTAGATCAACATTATTGTCTGATTTTTGGCAGTTCATATGAAGATTAGGTGGTAATTTTTATGTCCAACACATTCATAAAAGTTCAGCAACTATCTTTTTGATTTATAGTACTTTTGCATTGTGCATTGAGTTAATTTTTGCAGGCATAAATAAAATTTCAGCAAGGTAGTCTTTACTCTATTGATTTGGAGGAATAATTTTTTTGTTGGTTGGAATCCTTGTATGTTGGAAGTGAGGTAGATAGTAGGTCCAATATAAATCATAGGATCTTTCCAACACTTAGAACATAGCACAAATACACACCTTGAACCAAATAAGATAGATGAATGATTACAAAAATAGATAAGAGATAATACTTGATGAAATAATAATACGATGTGTGTGTAAATACAGAATCTGGATAATAGGCTGAATGTAGATGTATCTAGGTACAAAAATTGGAGAGACGTGTGCCTAAGGGTTATGGAAGTGATAGTGTTCTGGAATATGGAGAGAAAATAGACTGCTAGGGAAAACGGCCTATGTGCTGGATATGAAGAAGAATTCTGCAGCCCTAGTAGAAACTAGCTCTTCTCTGATATAAGTAGCTACAAGAACTTTGCCCAAGCAGCACCTTCACCTCTAGAGCACTAGTCTATGATTAGATGATTGTATATGTGCCTCTCAACCCTTACTTATATAGACTTTTAAGCGCCATGCCAGCTTTTGCGAGTAAAATCATGAAAAAGTTTTATATCGCATTCATTAGATTGATTTCTCTATTTTTGCTTTCTTTAGCGTAAAAATTGCGATAGCTTTTATTTTGAGCAAATTGATTGATGCTCTAATATTGCAATAGCTTTGGTTTTGAGCAAATTGATTGTGCATTGTGGGGTGCATGTGTGAACATGTATTCATTCTTAGTTCTATATCCACTATTGGGCGCTGACGACGTTAGTGGGGATGTAATATTGAGTCAATACTATGCATATTGGAGCTGATCTGCTATAAAGTCTCATGGTTGACTACCATGAGCTCATAGTTGCACTTTCATTTGAGGGTGAATTTGGGGTTTGCCTGGATTCATTCTGGTATATACATAGATAGATAGATAGATGGATAGATGGATAGATAGATAGTAAGATAGATTGACAGACAGATACTAGATAAGGGGGTTGAGGATGTGAAATGATGAATAAATTAAAACAATTGATTGTATATTTTAAGTCGGAGACTTTTTGAGCTTATGAGGCATCTTTACATGAGTTTGGTGAATCTGTTATATAGAAAATTATTCATATTCATGCTATGCGATAAATGTTAGTGTATTAAGTGAGGTCTATGATTATGTTTCTCTCATCATCTGGAATCAGCCCCAAACAAAGAAGAAAAGATGATGATTGCTCTCAATAAAAGGCATTTGGTAGCATGAGGTACATGCTTTTTCTTACAGGGAAAGATTACTTTTATTTGGACCTTGTCTTTTGTTCGCAATGTATGGCATAGTTTATCAGTGAAAAAGTTGAGGGATAAATACAAATTCTTGCTTTTCTTAGTTTATGGCCTTATATAAAAAAAGATCCTACCTTATTTTCTTTGAGACATGATTATACCCAGCCTATCTGATTGTGCCCTTTATTGGCTGCAGATTGAGATTTCAGCATCTGAAATCGAGGCTCCTGATTGGAAAGGGGATATATTGGCTGTAGGAGTCTCATCTGCTGATTTGGAAAAAGATGAAAATGGGAGCTTTAAAAATGCAACACTGAAAAAGCTCGATGAAGTACTCCATGGCATCTTGAGCTCTGTTATTGCCGAGGAGGATTTTACTGGAAAGGTTGGTAAATCTACGTTCATCCGAATACCATTCTCTGGATTCAAGAGAATCGGCCTCGTGGGGGTTGACATTTCACAGCCTTTAAAATTTTCAAAATGGAAGCAATTCGGAGGATCTATAGCAGATATTGTCAAGACTGCTCAGGCTGGTTCTGTTGCAGTAACTCTTGCAAATATGGAGTGTGAAGCAGGCTTGTTGCAGTCCATGTCAAATGCTATTGCTGCAGGTAAAAAATGTTTAGTTTAAAACTCAGTCAACCAAACAGATGCGATTCTCTCATTGTACACAATATATTCCATGTTGTGGAATTTTCTGAGATTGCTTGTAGTTTGTTTTGCTCACAGGTATAACTCTCGGTGTGCATGAAGACTCCAGATTTAAGACAGAAAGAAAGGAGCCAACTTTAAGGAAGCTTGATTTTCTGGGATTTGGAAATGGGTCTGAGCTAGAGGGATCGTTACTAGTTACTCAGAAAATCTGCGAAGGAATTATACTCACCAGGGAACTTGTGAATGCTCCTCCTAATGTCCTCACTCCTGGTATATCGTTTCCTTCTAAGGATTTTTGGAGCAAATAGTAGAGTCTAGGGCCACATTTCCTCTTGATCAGCATCTTGAAGTCTTTGCAATTCATGTCAAAATGTGTGTACATATTCGAATGTTTTTTTTTCAGATGCACTTGCAAATGAAGCATTGACTTTGGGTTCCAACTTTAAGGATGTTCTCACCGTTCAGATCCTAGATGAAGAAAAGTGCAGAGAGTTAAAGATGGGAGCATACCTTGGTGTAGCTGCTGCATCGACCACAAATCCTCCAAAATTTATACATATACAATACAAACCTCCGAATGAGATCAAATCTAAATTAGCGATTGTCGGAAAGGGTTTGACATTTGATAGGTTGGTTTGCCTTGTGCTAAGAAAGCTTTTTTTCTTAATGTATGTATATATGAATATAAAAGTTGGAACTTAGGATGGAAGTGGAAATCGAAGGTGGATCTACCACAGCTGCCTCTGTATCCTCCTCCATGGTATGTAAATGCTCTTAATGTATGTGTATGTGAAGCACAATGGAACTTGAAAGCATGGAGGTAGACCTACCATAATAGTGCCCATTCCATCCCTCATTAACCATCACCTCCCTCTTGTCACTACAATTCTATAGGATTTTTGCTCAAGCAATGTGAGTGCTTACTGTGCAGCATACTAGCACCAGTTCAGGAACCGTTTGTAGCGGTACTCCCATGGGGTTCATTCAATTCGGTATGCACCATTTAAGCTGTTCTCTGCGAATTTTTCTCAATTTTTTTCATCGGCCAAAAAAACCCTCAACATCTATGATCTATTACACATTTCGTCCACGAGTCATGAGTGTTTGAGGATTGAGTCCTTCAAGGTTCAAGGCTGAACTTTGAAGTTTGAAGTTTGCTCTTATGCCCTCTTGCTACATACACACTTTTGCCTCTTGAGTCTTGACCCTTTTACTCCATAGTGCACACACCCTTCCCCCTTTCTAATTTACAAATGATGTATCATGAATGTATATGCATTATGCATCATGCATGTATGTATGAACATTGAATAATGATTATTAAAAAAAAAAACAATAAATAAATAAATAAATAAATAAATATATAAAAAAAAAAAAAAATATATATATATATATATATATATATATATATATATATATATAACACATATATATATATATATATATATATATATATATATATATATAACACATATATATATATATATATATATATATATATATATATATATATATATATATATATATATATATATATATATATATATATATAACACACACATATATATATATATACATATATATATATATATATATATATATATATATATATATATATATATATATATATATATATATATATATATATATGTATATATATATATATATATATATATATATATATATATAACACATATATATATATATATACATATATATATATATATATATATATATATATATATATATATATATATATATATATATATATATATATATACATATGTATATATATATATATATATATATATATATATATATATATATATATATATATATATATATATATATATGTATATATATATATATGTGTGTGTTATATATATATATATATATATATATATATATATATATATATATATATATATATATATATATATATATATATATATATATATATATATATATAATTATATAATTTTGTTTTTTTTTACATGACGCATCTTACCTCCCCATGCCATTCGGTTCACGCACCTTACACTCACCGAATTGATCGCACCTAACTCATCTGATTGTTATGCTTTGCAGTGTGCACATTTCTCAATTCACCACTTGTTGCCCAATCATTGTCAACAAAAGCCTGTCTTATAGAGTTCCAAGCTCTTGGCCATGCATGCATGGTTCCAGTACACACCTTTGTTCGAAGTTAGCCCTCTTCAACCATCCCTTGTCTGATCTAGAAGTTGATCATCTAATAAATTAATGAGTCTCCTCATTACCCCTTCCCTCCCTTGTCTTATCTTTTTTTCACAATCTTTCTTTCATTTGCATTTCCTCTTTCGAGGTCTTATGTGAATATATGAAGAAGTGATAATGATATGATGGGCTATACTTTCACTTTGCATTGAGCTAATACACGTACACGTACATGAATGCGTACATGTATGTGTTAAGAATATGGGAGTGCATCTCCATTTTATATCTAGAAGACACTCCATTCCATTTCATTTCCCTTTTTATATTGTATCTCATTATATTTGGGTACCTTGCCATTTGCTTCTACCTATGTATTCGTTCTCCTTCAAGGGGAATTATCCCACATATGATGTACTTAGGAGAGCTCCCTCCAACTCTATATAAGGAGGGCCTCTCCCCTCATTTGTACTTGGTTAGAAGCTTGAGGAGCCTAATCATTAAGGAATTATCTTTGTATTCTCCAAGGGTACCCATCCTAAACATTTGGAACTCATTTGGTACTAAGTGCGTATCTTTGTACTCAAATCAAGCGAACAAAATAGCATGTGTGCATTTGTGGGTTCGAGGCTAGTCTAGGCCCATCCACATAAAAGAGGCCGCAAAGAGCTACGTCGTGGTGTGCTCGGTTGCTCCAAATGCCAAGGGAGTGGGCTTTTGCGTGAGGGGAGAGAAAGTTGCGCAAAAATTTTGAGAAGATGGATAAGCTGAAGTTGAAGAAGCCTCGATCAAGTTATGAGAGATTTGGGACTAAGTCTTATTGATAAGTGAGTTTTAGGTCACTTGGGCATGTTCACACATGACCAATGACCAAAAGTCATAAAAATAATGTAAATGCCTATAACTCCCTAATTTAAGGTCCAAAAAATATAACCAAAATATGTATGGAAAGCTCTCGAAGAGAGCTTTCACATGGAAGTGTCAAAATATAGAAAAGGAGAGTCGTTGGGGCGTTTATCCGCAACACCACGAGCTTTCTCAAGTTCCTAAGCCTACTCTAAGGCTATCTTGGTGCGCATTGGGCTACTCTATGCCCTCTCTCTGTATCGACTTGTCTCGTTTTTGGTGCCAAGGCTACTCTAAGCCTTTCATTTTCTTTTTTTTTCGAGATATTTTCAAGTGGTATTTTTAACACACGTGTCTTTGGCATGTGGTATTAAACACTTTCAAAACGCCACTTTTCTACTTGAAGACATAGGTGAACTTGCTTTTTAGCACTTCTCCGTATCCTCTCTTATCAAGGAAGTATTTTTCAATACTTGACACTTAATTTTGCAATTTTCAAGCACAAGTTAAAGTTTTCACTTATCTGTTATGGTGTTTCCACACACACTCATCTTTTCAAGCATAACCTTTTCAAGTTCAATTGTTCAAGCTTTCAAGCTATCTCCTAGTTTTACAATGTCAAAGAAAGAAGTAAGTTCTTTGTCCATGATTGACT